>DWGR01000108.1:0-33762 GCA_018247715.1 Heliconius burneyi
ATAAACAAGAGAAACAAACCTTATATAACACAGTAATAAAGACGAATATGGCGTTATTTATTAGAAGTAATTAGTAGCGACGGCTGAATGAAAGCTTCTAGCAAACGAAAGCTATGATGTATAATAGGAAATCGGATTAATTCAAATAACATATGTGAGAGATAGTATATGTCAAACCGCAGACATCAGTACCGTATTCCTTATATATATTTATTTATTTTAAAATATTTACTCAAATGATAAAGTTAAATCTTGGTGACTTCTTAGAAATAAGTTGTGAAAATATTTATTTGATTTTTCCTTGTGCGGCGTTGAGTTCTGCCACTCAACACGTAATGTCTCCAGAATTCGGCAGACAGTGGGGAACGGAGTGTCTTAACACTAGGTTCCCTTTGTCTACCCTGCTGTGTGGGATAAAGAGTGAAGCTGAAGCTGAGTTTTCCTTGAAAAATTTTTTCCTTGAAATTTACTTATATACAGCCCTAGATTGCGCTGTATATAAAATTTTAACAATTTAATTAAAATGGGGTATATATTAACGTTTTAAAATCGATGTTTTTGTGACTAATTCACTCAGCAAAAATCTAACCCACTTCTAGGTGAACTAGAAAATTGGTATTTGGTACCAAGGTAATATAGTACCATACCATAGTAGTACATATATACTAACTTTTAAGTACTATGAAGTCTATTTGCAAAAAAAGCCTGATTATGACAGACAGGGAAATTCTTAATATATATGTTATATTTTGTAAAAAAAATCTCGAATTTTCCAAGCAATTATGTTATTTTGTTTGCCTATGTGTTTTTATAACAATTCATTTTTTTAAGCTTTAAACTCCAACCTAAAAACATATGAAAGACTCAAAAGGCAATGTTTTGAAGTAAGTTTGAAATTACTTAAAATCCTGTACCTAATCTCTATATTTAATAAAACAGTAAAAATATTTTAGGAACCAGAAGTATTTAATATAAAAAGAGATAATTCAGGATGGATTACAAGCAGTTTATTACAAAGTTGACTTCTACAAACAATATTTCTGAGTGAATGGATCTGAAGACACAATCAAATATAATTAAACAATCATTACTTTCAATTCCACAACATTAAACAATTAAACAAATGAATAACAAATTAATAATAATATGGAACGAACTCACAGTATCAACGCCAACCACCCTTACGCACGATAACCGACCCGTCAAGAGGAAAGAGCGAACCCGAATGTGCACTAGCTTTTATAAGTATGAGCGCGGTGGTGGTGGATGTCGATACGCTTCTATTACAGGAAGGGTAAGGGAAGGGCTGCTCGTACGCAGGATATTCCGTCGCCCGTTGGATATTCAGCTAACACGGCCTCTCCTGACCGTGCACCGCCCTCGGCTGCATTGCAGATTTCTTCTGTTGGAGTTTGCCTGCTTCACCGGTGACGCGAAGCAGCCATCACAGGAGCACCTGGGCGGTGGCTTCGGAGTTGTCGTCGTTACAATCTAAATAAGAAATTAACGGTTAATGAAGCACGACAACATACAATAATATTTATTTAATATTTTTAACTGAAATGGATAGAGGGACACTTACAAAGAATAATAGAAAGTAAAAATATATTTTTTAATTTTTGTCTATCTCTATAAATGGTCACGCTAATCTATGAAAATACTGAACCAATTAACTTCAAACTTTCACCATTTGCTTTGTTGTCGTTTGAATGACCTCAAGGCATTAGTTTGCCTATGAAAATTATGTAGCAATCTATATCTATATAAAGATTGCTATATTATATTCAATGGTTTAAGCCTCAATTATATAGCGTACCCAGGTAAGCGAGCGAAGCCGCAAGCAGAACACTAGTATTAAAATAATTTAAGATTGAAAATTGAAACGGGTACAATAACTTTCCAAACACAAGAAGCAAGAGTCAATTGTAACCGGATTTGTTATGAGACACCATTGTTAGAGTACGCGAGCTAATGGGATTCCTCATTAATTCTCAGTTCCTTTTGATTGTTACGCGATCGGATTGTAATTACATTTTAAAGTAGATGTAAGTTATTATTATTGAAACACTACGCTTTATGAGGCCAGTCATGGCGCATGGGCACAGAGTGTGACTGTAAAACCGATTGGTTGTGGGTTCGATCTTCCCCGAGGTAATGAAATATTTATTTAAATTCTTCGCTCTCGTGTCGGTGCAAAAGCGCAGCGTTGAAACCATTCAACATGCTATGCCTGCAGATTTCAGCGGAAAGTTGGGAACGGAATGTCTTAACACTAGGCTCCCTCTGTCTACCCCGCTATGTGCGGGATACAGCGTGAAGCTTACTTTTTAAACTGTGCTTTACGTGTTAGGTCTGAATATAAATATGCTTAATTTTGTGTAATGTGTTGATGCCAGTCGTAGTGCGTAGGCTCAAGCGTGTGACTGTACGTGCAGCAGGTTGAGGGTTAGATTTATTCTTGAGTAAATGAAGTATTTAATATATTTTTTGTAGAGGCCAAGTGCAGCGTTGAGTTCTGCCATTCAACTCAGTGTGAATCTAGTGTAATATGTGTCAGAATGGTGTGTTTGGCTAGAAGTGTACGACATACGCTGTACAATAGATAATTTTAGGGATTTTAACTATAAAATGAACAAAAATAAAATTTCTTGGTTTGTGTTACAATAAAAATAAAAGCAAAAAGAAGTACATTAAAAATAACTATTTCGCCATATTGGATGGTCCGCCATATTAGATATAGAATGACATCATACATTTTATCCTGTATTGTCATCCAAACTAAACATGTACACAATTTTTTTAGCTCAATCGGTTGGAGATATCTACTTCAAAATTAAGCTCAAAGATTTCACACGAAGTATCATATATACATTGTAAGTTAAATAAAAGCTTTTAAAATAATATAGATACGCACATATGTACCTTATCCATTGATCTTTAATGAAACAAAAGAGCTTAACTATACATATTTGTATCCTTCAAACGTATAACAACTAAATAACCGTATTATAAATTTTACAATGGAGCCTACGTCGAAATATCGCGAGTTAATAATTTAGTTAATACCTTAGGGAAGGTCAACTTCTCCCCAAAGTGGGGTGCCCCATATAATTTCCATATAGACCGAAGCTACAGGTCGCCCTTAGTAACAAATGTCAGCGTCATTCGGACTTTGACGATATAAGGATATGTAACAGTAAAATAAAATAGCTTGACGCTATATCCAGCACATACTGTTATTCTTGCTATGAGCTTTATATAAGTAGATATCGTTCTGAATTCAATATAAAAATGTATGCATTATGAAACAACATTGGAAAACAGCCTAAATCCACAACAGCGTCTTATACAAAAAAATTGTGCTAATATTTATATCAACGATTCAATTACCCTTTGAAAATAGCATTTAGAATAAGCTCCTCATTATTTTTGAGGGTTGAAAACAAAATAAAAGCTTCAAAAACGACCTGATCGACATTTACAATTTGGGTCTCTGTCTAAGTCGAGATGGTATTTTTATTTTAATATTTCGCCCTAATTGATACAATTTGGACCAAATTAAAAATAATTATGTTAAATAAGTAGGTGCTTTTTATTTTCATTTCAGTTTTCAGTTGTGAAATATTTAGAATTCAAAGTCAAGATTTTTTTAACTTCACTCTTTGTTTCTATAATGGTAGTCAGAGAGAAGCGTGCAAGCCTCGTCCACTGTCACTAACCTCTCCATATATGCCCTCCTAAACGAGGTCCCTCATGCTTTTATTACCGATACTGTATTCTCGACGATTAATCGAGGTCATAAAGTAAAGTTATTTTTTTTAGGTTTTCATGAAATTGATACGGAACCTAAGATAGGCGAGTGGCCTTTATAGGTCAAGTGCGGCAAAATGAACTCGAATGAATTATAATAATTAATAGACAAATATATAAATATTTGTCTATTTTTTCAATTATTGGCTTTAATTTGTAGATAATACCTTAAAATCAAATAAATTCGTACCTGATGTTAATGACAAGTATCTCCCTGGATACTCAACAAGTAGATGGCTGGATGTTGTGATGTAAGATCAGATATGAGAACCAACGGAATAACTATGCTAAAGTAATGATTATGTATTTGAGGTTAATCTCGGCGTAGGGGTATAAGTAACTGTATACGCGACTGGTTGTGGGTTCGATCCCTACTCGAAGAAATTAAATATTTATTTAAATTCATATCTTCATGTCTTCGCTCTGGAGTCCAAGCAAAAGCGCAGGGATGAGCTCCACCAAATTGTGGAAGCATTACGTGTGGGTAAACATAATGCTTCGAGAATTTAGCCTCCGAAAATGAGGAACGGAGTGTCTTAACACTAGGTTCCCTGTATCTTCCCTGCTGCGTGCGGGATATAGCGTGAAGCTGATCATGTCATATATGATAATTTCATATATTATATGCTATATTGATAACTAACTAAAATATTTTATCGCCGTTATTTTCTACAACGCTTATATTATAATAAATTTAAAAAATTAAACGATTATCCTAAGTAAAAATATAACCATTTAATCGGGTTCAGGAAATAGGGTTGGTGGTCACCAACTAAAATTTATATAAATGTATGTCCGAAAAAGGTTTACGTTGATAGCATAAATTACTTATGCCTGCCAGACCCTGTCGACAGAGAAACTAGCATTTCAAATGTATATTTAAATCTTGTCGATTTTCATGCATAAGAATAATTTTTTGAGCAACTAAAGTTAGCTTCTATTAATTTGTATATTGTTATATAATATTTCATTTCCTCGGGGATCTAACCCAAGACCAGTAGGCTTGCAGCAGCACTTTGTGTCCCTGCGCCACGCCCACGACTGACGTAGAGACTGGTAATGGTTGCAAAAATTAGGATGTCCTCTGTGTGATTAGAACCTGACCTCGTCGAGATCACAGAGCCGAAAGCGATATATTTTGACTTTTGAATAAAAAAAGCCTAATTATAATAAAAAAAATATATATAAAATATAATTTTAACCCATAACAGTGCTGAAATTTATTAAAATTTTATTTTTACGGACAGTTTGTTGTGTAACATTTACATTCACCATTTCAGTGATCGTATAAAATGCTAATGTGCGTCGTTTATACAGACGTTTTGTAACGCTGTCAACCCCTTACTTTCCCCAACCTTTTTGTAAACTACATAAATAAAACATTGGCAACACATATGTAAGTATATGCAGATAAAAGATTAATTGGTTCTGTCAACACCTGCTCTTTACATTTAATTTTCGACGAGTTCTTATTGTTCTCGAGGCCTTCGTGGCGTTGCATGATAGTGTCTGACTGTAAAGGCAATCGATTCTCATTGGTGGAAAATAATTATTGCTGTTTTTCACTCTAGCAAGACCAAGCATACCGTTAAGCCCCACCATAGAATAGTTCATTTTGATTATGATTAACATGTCATACATTATATTACTCTTTAAAATAAAAAGAAAAATTTAATTTAGTAATAAAACTAAACGGAACCTTTGCCGTAACGGTATATCTACTATTAATTGCAAAGCGAATCTTGCACACAGTAGGGTAGGCAGAGGAAATTAGTATTAAGACACTCCGTTCCCCACTTTCTGCCGAATTCAGGGGCATTGGGTGTTGAGTGGCGGAACTCAACGCTGCGCTTTGTCTCGACACCAGAGCGAAGAAATGGAAATATAGATTGAAATAAATATTTCAACACGTGGGGATCAAACCCACAATCAGTCGGTTTTACAGTCACACTTTCTGCTACTGCGCCACGAATGGTCTGATTCTCTATAAAATTCTTTTGTCACTTGATATTAAAATAACAATTATAAAAATCATTATTTTTTCATTTTATTACATAACATTTCTTAAAATGTTATGATGACTGTAGTAAATAATTTTATTTCTGTTTACCACTATCCTTAAAAGTCATATTCTCCACGTAGTGGAGAAGTGTGTTAAAGTATAACATTGTTAGTTAAATATAAGATGTGATAAAAGAAGCAACGTTATATCCACCCTGGTATCTGAGGAACTCGTGAAAATAAACCAACAACATTCAGAGTTTGCATAAAATTATGCAGTCATATTTCATACATTGTTACATTGAAATATTTTATACGTTTGAAATTTCATAGTAGCTGAATATTCATGGCTAATAAGAAGTTAAGTAACTTTAAATTTAATTGCAAGTTTTACGCTGGATTATGCAAATAATAAGATAAGCAGAGGGAACATGAGTACCTCTTGTTAAAATACTCCGTTTCTCCATCGAATCCTTTAGGCATTGCATGTTTAGTGGCAGAACTCCCCGCCACACCTTACCTCGTTACCAGAGCGAAGAAATGATAATACGAAATATTTAATAATCCCCGTATGATAATCGAATCCACAACCAACGTTGTGGTCGTTTACACGCTTGTACCCCTAAGCCACGATGGCCTTAGCTTTAGATAATAATATAAGTTGAAGAGAAAATAATCAATGCACATAAAACACAATTTACGTCCTTGATCGAGTCTCATAGTCTTCAGATAAGTTGTAATATTTTATAACTTTAATTGCAGAAAAAAATGGGTATTTTATCTAAACTATAATATGATTCATATACTCGTATATACGAGTATAACTTTAATATGAGAACTCCAAGCGATTTCTCTTTTATTTATTACTTCGTTTCTAAGGAAAAAAAACAAAAAAGGTCAATCACTACATACGTACTGTATACCTATATAACAATCTATGTACATGAGATCGCTTTTTTGACTTCAGACTTATTACATTACAAAAATGTCATACTTAAAATCAAGTTTAAAAACAGCATGACGCTGTAAGCCGCATACAGCAGAGTAAGCAGAGGGAACCCAGTGTTAAGACACTCCTTTCCTCACTTTTCCCTTTTTTTTAAAATTATAATTATAATGTAGAAGTAATCATTACTTTCGTCGAGATGAGTGGAGTCGAACCATCAACCGTCACACCCTTGTGCCTCTACGCCACCACGACCTCGATAAGTTACAGCCAAGTACAGTACAAAAAGCAAGCTAATTATAAATTTATATAGTAGCAGCGTGTAAATCTAAAATACAAGAGTCTCATTGTACGGATAATCTAACAATATCTCTTGTGAGTGGAGTTAAGCGCTTCTATTTATCTAGTAAGTGCACGGCGATCTGTCTGTCTTATCGGCCGTGGTCACGTCTACGTACTGCGCTTGTAGAAGCAGAAGTTGCAGGGAAGTCTACATAATATATGGTGGTATTATATTATAGTAAATGAGACATAGTGATGTTCTGTGATTTGATATGATAACTTTATAGTATTTTTAGGGTTCCGTACCTCAGAATTATATTATTTAGGTTATACGAAGAACAGTTCGTCTTTCAAAACTATTTATTTCGAAATCACATTTATATATATATATATATATATATATATATATATATATATATATATATTTATAGGTGAAAACAATTTCAAATTTTCAGGTCTATGGTATGGACCATAAAGTGTAAAAAAAATCTAGCTTTAAAATCACTAATTCGCAATATATATCTTTATATTATTTAGGATATATTAACTAAAAAAGCTTTAAAAAATTTAAACTCTTGGCTCAAATTAAATATTTGAGATATCTTAACTATGGTACGTCTATGGTATGACATTATATGTTATATCATCTACAAAAATTATTACCAGGAATCGTGATCTGTCGCCATTCAGCTTTCAAGAGCTTTCAGCCTCTCCATTATTCATTAGTAATAAAATAATATTTACTTCAGATTTCCAAAATATTCCCAGCGAACAATAAACAGAATCTCACATAACTGAACTAGTACCATAACTTTCATACGGCCCTCTAATTCTAACTTATTGATATCAACATGTGCTCGTTCAGTGATTAAGGACTGGCTTCTATTATTAAAGCCGTAAAATATGTTGATCTGAAACTTAGTCAATGTAAGTAATTATTAATAACTTGGTAGTTACAACAATATTACAACATAAATTGTAGCCATGGAGTAAAGGGACAGCGTCTACATGTAAACGCGATGTTTGTGGGTTCGATCGCTTTTCTGGGGAATTAATTATTTTACTTATTAATTTGATGATTAATTATTTTAGTTGAGGCCAGTCGTGGCGCAAGAGCACAAATTGTGACGCAAAATCGACTAGTTGTGGGTTTGATCCCCGCTGGAAGAAAAGGGAATATTTATTTAAATTTATATTTTCAATTCTTCGCTTTGGTTTCGAGGCAAAGCACGGCGTTGAGTTCCGCCACTTGATACGCAATGCCCTCAGATTCTGTTGGAAAGTGAGGAATGGAGCTTAACACGAGGTTAACACGATATTCCCTCTGCCCAGCCAGCTGTGTGCGGGATACAGTGAAAAGTTGATTTTATTTGTTTTTTGTTTAGCACAGAATATTACGTGAAAACTTTTTATATTTATTACTAATAAAATTTTAATACATTATACCAATACATGTATTTTAGAACCATACATATGCTGATCTTAATTCTTACTTACTCTTATTTATACATACGAGCATTTATTATCTTAGCATTAGAATTATCATAATATAAACTTTGCCAG
Organism: Heliconius burneyi; assembly: GCA_018247715.1. Lineage (NCBI taxonomy): Eukaryota > Metazoa > Arthropoda > Insecta > Lepidoptera > Nymphalidae > Heliconius > Heliconius burneyi. Next base: position 8,603 of record DWGR01000108.1, read on the forward strand.
GTCCCCTAATAACTTAGTTATCTTTTTAAATCACTACAAATTGTTAACTTAGGCAATAACATTTTTGGGGAAATCTTAGGTAGAACTAAATAAAATACCAGCCACATCGCATTTCGTACCAGACGCAGAACATGTTGCTCGAGTGTTCCCAAGAAGGCTACACCCAAAATCCAAATATCAAGTACATATTGTGATTACAAGAACGTGCTTTGACCTCAGCAAGTGGCCCCAACTATTCCAATTAAAGTTCCAGATGTTTGGTATTATTATTGAGTGAAATTCATTAGCAAAGTTATTTTCATTTGTAAGTGACGCCCTGTCTGCCCTTTGCAAAATAACTGAACTAGAAATATTATTACGTTGATTTTTTTTATATTTCTGTACAATGTTAATGATTATTATTTTATCTTTTATAATAATTGAGAGTAATTCATATATCTTTATATATTTTTTTACTTACGACAAATGGTCACACAATAAAGCATAGTAAAGTAAGCTTGCTTTATATTGACATTTATAAAAAAGTGCTTAAACGAAAAATCTTCAAAAGGAAATAAACAATACGAAATATACAAGCAGGTGGAAAAAGATTTTAGTGAATTACAAGATATTCTTATTTCGTGTGACTGGTTTTTCTTTGATGTGTACTAAAATATTAACGAAATATAAATAAATATTATATTTGCTAAGAAAAATATACATCCAGGCTCATCGATCGATAGTTTTACTTTATTTAATCTATAAAAGATACTTCGTTACTTATTAATGTAGTAAAGGGTTATTTTTTAAATCGTATGTATGTTTGTAGCGAAAACTTTGAACCTGATTTAGAATTACTTGGAAACCTTTGATTAATTTGAAAATTTGCATAATTCTCAGGGACCGATGATATTGCAAGCATAAAATAATCAATCAACCTTGAAATTTACGAAAAATACAAATTTTCTAACTATTGAATACTATTGAACAGATTATTTGAAGAGATTTACTGACTAAAGAATTTATTTACAACAATAGCTGTAGGCGAAAGTCATGCTCGTTTTTTGGTTTATTGGGCTTGGGGTTCATTCAATAGTTGTTATAAATAAATCGTTTAAAGAAATGAACTAGAAGCAGCGGCGTGGGAAGCGCGGCGTTGAGTTCTGCTATTCAACACAAAATGCCTCCAGAATTCGGCAAAATTTGTGATACGGAGTGTCTTAAACTATGTTCCCTCTGCCTACTCTGATACTCTTAAAATACTAAATCCTCGATACTCTTAAAATATGTATGGTTCATGGTAAGTATTCGGCCTATTATGATATGCAGAAATTTATCTTTTTATTTAATCTTTATAATTCTAGAACTATTCATAAAAATAAACAATTCTAAATGATCTATTCAGGAAATCAAGGGACCGTAGAACTGAGTATATGGTTTGAATTTCAACTCGATATCTCCAAGCGTTCCTGAGATAGAGGCTCTTGACAGACAGACAAACTGACAAACGGACAACAAGGGTTTCTTTTCTTCCTTAAGAGATAGGGTACTTTAAAAATAGCATTTTTACACTTAATTCAAATTTATTTACAATGAAATATGTATTTTTTTTTTCAATATACATTTTTCTTAAGTCAAATAAAAAAAACATATTTCAAAAATGTTATCGACGGCTTGGTCTGGTAGAACCTATTCAACAGGCATTATTTAAAAAAAACTTCTATAGCTTCGAGCAAAAGTGTTTCTATAACCCCCCTCCTCACCAAACAGAACAGATATGTGACGAAAATTCAAAAGATAAATAAAACAAAAACAAAAAAATGTATTAATGTACCTGTGTTGTATGTTGTGTGCTTTACTGCTGTTATTTTCAACTTCAAAAGAGTTGAGTTCATCACTTTATTACGTAATCTCTTTATATAAACGACAAGTAGATTCTAGTGTTCAAAGAGAGCAGAAATAAATAAATATGGCGGTGCGACATGTAACAACTCTTCAGCTATAAAATATTATTCGTTAAATATGTCGCTGACATGTACCTGTGTTGTTGTGTTGTGTGTGTGTGTGTGTATCACGAGAGCCAAGTGAGTTAATATTAAAGTAAAAGAAGAAAATTAGAAACAAACTGGGTTAAGGCTAAATTTTATGTGTGACATATGTACGTCGGTGCTGTACGAGCATATTCGTAATATGTTACTCGTACTGGTTGTAGTTGGTTTGAACGAAAATCTTATAAACGTTTTAAAATATTTAAGACTTAAATCTGTCAACATATTAAATTTTTATAAATAAGCACTTTTGAGCCCTTTCCTATCATCAGAAAACTGCCCAATGAAACCATTAAATATTTTTTTTATTTTCAGGCGGGAGAGAAAAAGGGAACCTTATATTAAGACTCCCCGTTCCTGCTAAGATACTCCCATTTTCAGCTGAAAGTACACTGCGACTGAAAGCATTGCGTGGATCATTAAGCTATAAGGCCTGTCTAGAACTATTAAATAAAGAGAGGAGCTTGGACAGTAAAAGCGAGCATAAATTAACATTTAAAGGGGCCTATTTTACTTATATGATTTCGGGGCAGTGCCGGGACCACTGTTCCTCACTGTACAACGCAATGGACTATGACTTTACTCGGTGGATCCATGGAATGCTAAGTAATCATTTTTAGTTTCACACTTTATCACGCACATAGTCCCCTGTTTAGGCCTTTACCTTTGAAACCTAGCACTCAACATGTCGTTCCAATTAAGATACATCCGTTCTTCAGTCTCCGCCGAATCCTGGAGGCATTGCGATAAATTTGTCGCACTTTTCTAATGAAAATATTTCATGACCTCGAGTTGCAATCAAACTCATAACCTGTCCAAACATTCGATCGCTTGTGCTTCTGCGCCATAGCTGAGTCGTCTATTCTCTATTGTATTTGTACAAATATAAAATATTGATATTAATTTACGTAGAAATAACCAACTTCTCACTGTAAAAAAAAACAAGTAGTAAACAAAAAGCTTAAAGCTTAACGCATTGGCATATAACATAACTACAACCAATATGTAGGTAGCATGCTTCAAAAATTTACAACACATGTATTTAAAATTTCAAGAGCGGAGCAGTTACCTTCGCTGGTATATCTCTAGGTCATAATTCAGTTGCTTTACGAGAGCGAGGCCCATGACCGAGGGATGTGTATAATTTTCATTTAAATGAGGACATTCACGGGTCCTGGCTGTAAGTCGGCGTGGAGCGGCGGCCCTTTGAGTGTATCGTCTGGTGTTCGTTTGTGTGTTCCCTCGTATCGCATAAACGTATATAGGTATGTTTGTAGCTTGTTGTTTGATAGAAAAATTTTGTATTTTTAATTGTTAGACATGATTTCCTCTGTATATTAAGATGCACCTCAATCGGGCTTTTTTTTAAATAGATAAAAATTTTATTTGGGATTTTGGCTTCAATAATTTCTTTAAAACACCTAGGAATTCTTATATCATAATTTGGTACCAAAAATTGTTCTATTTTATCTAACAAGGATTCTTTGTTATATCCTATTTTTTATCAGCACAAGGTTCACTTTTGTGTTGTGAAATCTTTATGTTTGGTATTTTATGTACATGCAGAAACTAAAAAAACTATTGTATTTGTCATCCATATATATATATATATGCCAAGCGTGCGACTGTAAACATGATAGATTGTGGGTTCGATTCCCACTTAGGAAATTAAATGTCTTACATTTTGTTTTACTCGTATTGGTAATGAGGGAAAACGTGGCGTTGAGTTTCGCCACTCAAAACGCCCTCCAGAATTCTGCTGAAGTGAGAAATGGGAGTGTCTCAATGGGAACGGATTGCCTTAACATGGATTCCCAGGTTCAGTCTACTCTGCTGTGCGAAATACAGCGTGAAGCTAAAACCAATTATTATATTCTCGTAAGATATGTCTAAATCAGACTAATTTCCAATTATCATTGCCATGTAAAGTTATTCAAATCATCCAAGACGTTGAATAATACAAGACAGCAACTGTAGAGCAACACTCTAACGGTTATTAATCTACAAAGCCAAGCAAATCATAGAACACAATTTCAATATGAAAACAATTCCCGCGGGCAGATGCTGTACTGACCATCAAATCCCAGTCTCACTTCCCTCGGTACTACCTTCACTGACCGCAGCATACAAATTTCATATAACTAAGTGCCAAAACATGTTTAAAATGGTTTTAAATAATAACTTTCTGATGGTAATAGTGATCTGGTGTTCGCGGCTATACTTATTATATTTCTATACTATTTCTGTCTAGTTTAAAGTTAAAAAAAGCATCTAGTGTTATAATTATAAGTATAATTTACGATTCTAACGCAGCTTAAGCCTATGAAAATCTCTTTAATCCCTCACTAAGGAATCGAACCCACAGTTATCTAAGTGCAGTTCTTAACTACCATGATTTTATCTTTTTCATCAGCGTTACGCTGTATGCCACACACAGCAGGATAGGCAGAGGGAACCTAGTGTTACAACACTCCGTATTCAACTTTCTGACAAATTCTGCAGGCATTGCGGAGAGTAGCGGAACTCAACACCGCCCTTTGCCACAAAACCAGAGCGAAGAAATGAAGAAATTTAAATAAATATTTCCAATTCAAATTAAGTTCAGATTTAAAATTTAGCTTCTCGCTTTATCCTGAATTGTGGAGTAGATAGAGATAATGTAGAGTGTCTTCATACCAAGTTCTCCAAGCTTCGAGTGAAGATGTTATTTTATTCAGTAGAAATGGTATTGAACTCAAAAATCTCATGTCTCGTTTCTGCCATTCTACAAAAGTATCGAGACTATCATAAAAAGAATCATTCGATTTCTATCTAACATCGAGATTACCATATCGCTCTCGGCCGCACAGTCTGTGCAGCCAGCCTTCTGTGCATGCACAGTCACAGGCACATTTGCGGACTCTCATTCTTTATTCAGGCAGCGTGGGCTTGACCTTAGTGGAATTACATTGAATCATTTACACTCGCCTCTCGTTTGTATGTTGGCAAGGATTAAAAATGAAACTAAGCTTAACATTTTGTTTCTCTAGTATGCTTCTTTTGTATTTAAATTAAGTTTAAGTTTAACATATTGTTTGAAAATTTATTTATTATTTTGAAATTATCATTAAAATGAATGTCAATTGTTCAGATAAAACAATTTTTACGCAAATTGCAGTTACATTAAACTATACAAGCAAAATATTATAAAGTTGCATATGTTTATCTCGAGTAGTACTGGTTCACTGGAGCTTAATGCTGTATTTCATCTGGCTGTATCAAGTTAAACGGTTCTATGTAACCCACTGCGCTCAAAATTACCTCGGGCTCTTAATATATCATCACACAACTATTAGATACTGGTATTTCCAGTACGCGTAAAAACTAAAAATATTATTTTTTATACGTAAAAAAAGAACGACCCGACGAACGACGACGTACGACTGAGGTAAGACGCACAGCAACGCACAGCCGTAACCGCTGTGCGTAGAAACGTGAAATTTGGACAGACATTTATTTTCATAACGTGGATACCCATCAAGAAGAGAGTTTGAAAAATTTAACCCTAAATAGATGAAATAGGGGTTGAAAGATTGTATGTATTTTTATTAAATTGCTACCGATTTCCGTAAAAATTTAAATTAAATTCTTAAAAATATTTTATTGAACGCGCGTTTCATGGTTTATGAGAACATCCTAAGCTGAAAATATTTTGATAAATATATTTAATATATATTCGTATTGTTAAAGCGGGCGTAGCCACACAAGTCCGCTAGTATATTAATTATATTTGTCGAATACATGTAGTTCATGTATTAAAATATAAATATGTCGAATACATGTAGTTCATGTGTTAAAATATAAATATTTTTTTAAAAAAACAAAAACCCCGACTGCATAAAACTAAAATAAAATGAACAAGTCCAATAGTTTATTAGGATTAACAGTCGGGACCTCTTTAAATTATGCAGGGTCCTGGTAAGGATTTTATTGATTGTAGAATTACTTACTTATAGGCTCCGTATTGTTTTTTAAAAATATTTTTTTACTTTTTACTATTTAGTTAGGAGTCATTATGGTAATGTCCTCGCATTGAGCTCTTAAATTTGATATACATATTGTGGTATTCGAAACCAACAAAAAAATCACTAAGTAAAATGGCGTCCCACAGCCGCCATGAATATTTTTTTAATGTCACCTATCTGTGAACACTTGGGCTGCTAAAACAAATCTAACTATATCTCAATTATGTAAATACAGTTCTGGAGATATGAGGTAATAAAGACTATTACATACATGCAAAATACGGGTGAAAAACATAACCCTTTTTTTTTATGGTAAAAGGACAAGGCAAACGAATGTTCGGGTCACCTGAGGGTAAGTGATCCCCGTCGCCCACGACCCCGTGCAACACCAGAGGAGTTACAGGTGCGTTGCCGGCCTTTAAGGTGGAGGTAGACGCGCTTTTTGAAGGTACCCATATCATATCGACCTGGAAACACTTCCGCGGGTAGGCCATTCCACAGTTCCGTGGCGCGTGGAAGGAAATTTCTACGAAGCCGCACAGTAGTAACTTTCCTTAACAGTCGGAAAAAATTATTAAATAAAAATATATATTTTTATAAGCTTCTGAAACAACGTTTATAACTTCTTTTATATTATTTAAATATTTCATCTCTGAATGACCACTAAGAAAAACTATAGTATCAAAGTCGCAAGCTTAAAGTTATACAGTAACTGCAAGTATTACTGTAAGCTGAGCATTAAATTGTTCTTTGTTTGCTTAAGATAGTTTGTAAGATTAGCTACAAAGCATATTTCAAATTTTATTACAATTTAAAAATGTTTTTATAGATAGATAAACTTTATAACTTTCAAGATGTTGAGGCCGAGGTGCAACGGCACTGTGATTGCGACGGTCGTATGTTCGATTCCCACTCGGGGGAATTAAAGATGTAAAATTGGCATTTCCTCACTCTGAATAACAAGACAAAGTGCGGCATTGCTTATCACCCTTAAACAATGCCTCAGCGGCAAAAGGTAAACCGAAGCGTCTTAGCGATAGGCTACCAGGTTCCCTTTGCCTAACCTGCTATGTGAAAAATTACTGTGTGCAGCTAATAAAAATGGACATTGGACTTTTGTTTTTTTTATTTTTTAGTTGTAAACGTGACGGTGGTAGACGACCCGCTTTCATAATGTAATTCAGTCTAGACTTCAGACAACTAAGTAAAAAATAATTTAACATAAGGTAAAACGTACTTTGATTTTACGAAGCAAAAATAATTTTAATGTTTTTATAATTTTGAATTCGGCGTCACGCTAATGCTACAACCACCTTACTACAATATGAAATTACTACGCCTGTTTGTTTTACTTGACTAATAAATTTTCCGGAAAAATAAGATTCCAAGGTACTAAATTACCTAAATAAATTTTAAAAAAAGTCTATATCGACTAGTATATAAAGAAAAGTTAACTTATGATAGCGGTCGTAGAAACAACTGAAACTAAAACAATGAAAACCTTATCTAGAAATATGAAATATATAACTTTGGTCCAACAAACGTATCCAGAGCTAAAGCTTTTCTATTATGAAATAGCAATCGAAAACAATGTTCGTTTCTCAGTATTATTCGAGTGGTTCGAAGATAAATCGCCCTAGAATTGTCTCTCATTTGCTCAAAATTACTGTTATCTTTGCATTTATATGCATGCCGTTAACGTGCCGTTTAAATAATAGTATCGTTTTCGCTCCATTTAGTTTGCAGATTTCTGCCTATTTTTTTTAAGCTTCACACTGTATCTCACATATAGCAAGGTAGGCAGGGGGAGGGAACCTAGTGTTAAAACACTCTATTCTCCATTTTCCACTGATTTTTTTAAGGTGCTTTTGCTAGAGTGAAAAAAATAAAATATTGATCTCTATGTTTAATACAACAGTAAAAATATTTTGTCTGTACATTTAACATTTTTGACTGCGATGGATAGAGGGACACTTAAAAAGAAAAATGGAAAGCATTTTTTTTTAAATTTCTTGTCTGTCTGTTTGTGTGTATGGTCACGAAATCAATCAATTTTCTTTTTTTTCAGGTCAATCTTCGGAAGTACTGAAACGATTTACTTCAAACTTTCACCCATTGCTTTGGTTTAACTCAACTTAACATCTAATGTTTGTTTCATCAAAATCGATTCACTAAAAAAGTGACTGTCGTTTGAATGAACTCAAGGCATTAGTTTGCCTGTGAAAATTATATATATATATATATATATATATATATATATATATATATAATTTTCACAGGCAAACTAATGCCTTGAGTTCATTCAAACGACAGTCACTTTTTTAGTGAATCGATTTTGATGAAACAAACATTAGATGTTAAGTTGAGTTAAACCAAAGCAATGGGTGAAAGTTTGAAGTAAATCGTTTCAGTACTTCCGAAGATTGACCTGAAAAAAAAGAAAATTGATTGATTTCGTGACCATACACACAAACAGACAGACAAGAAATTTAAAAAAAAATGCTTTCCATTTTTCTTTTTAAGTGTCCCTCTATCCATCGCAGTCAAAAATGTTAAATGTACAGACAAAATATTTTTACTGTTGTATTAAACATAGAGATCAATATTTTATTTTTTTCACTCTAGCAAAAGCACCTTAAAAAAATCAGTGGAAAATGGAGAATAGAGTGTTTTAACACTAGGTTCCCTCCCCCTGCCTACCTTGCTATATGTGAGATACAGTGTGAAGCTTAAAAAAAATAGGCAGAAATCTGCAAACTAAATGGAGCGAAAACGATACTATTATTTAAACGGCACGTTAACGGCATGCATATAAATGCAAAGATAACAGTAATTTTGAGCAAATGAGAGACAATTCTAGGGCGATTTATCTTCGAACCACTCGAATAATACTGAGAAACGAACATTGTTTTCGATTGCTATTTCATAATAGAAAAGCTTTAGCTCTGGATACGTTTGTTGGACCAAAGTTATATATTTCATATTTCTAGATAAGGTTTTCATTGTTTTAGTTTCAGTTGTTTCTACGACCGCTATCATAAGTTAACTTTTCTTTATATACTAGTCGATATAGACTTTTTTTAAAATTTATTTAGGTAATTTAGTACCTTGGAATCTTATTTTTCCGGAAAATTTATTAGTCAAGTAAAACAAACAGGCGTAGTAATTTCATATTGTAGTAAGGTGGTTGTAGCATTAGCGTGACGCCGAATTCAAAATTATAAAAACATTAAAATTATTTTTGCTTCGTAAAATCAAAGTACGTTTTACCTTATGTTAAATTATTTTTTACTTAGTTGTCTGAAGTCTAGACTGAATTACATTATGAAAGCGGGTCGTCTACCACCGTCACGTTTACAACTAAAAAATAAAAAAAACAAAAGTCCAATGTCCATTTTTATTAGCTGCACACAGTAATTTTTCACATAGCAGGTTAGGCAAAGGGAACCTGGTAGCCTATCGCTAAGACGCTTCGGTTTACCTTTTGCCGCTGAGGCATTGTTTAAGGGTGATAAGCAATGCCGCACTTTGTCTTGTTATTCAGAGTGAGGAAATGCCAATTTTACATCTTTAATTCCCCCGAGTGGGAATCGAACATACGACCGTCGCAATCACAGTGCCGTTGCACCTCGGCCTCAACATCTTGAAAGTTATAAAGTTTATCTATCTATAAAAACATTTTTAAATTGTAATAAAATTTGAAATATGCTTTGTAGCTAATCTTACAAACTATCTTAAGCAAACAAAGAACAATTTAATGCTCAGCTTACAGTAATACTTGCAGTTACTGTATAACTTTAAGCTTGCGACTTTGATACTATAGTTTTTCTTAGTGGTCATTCAGAGATGAAATATTTAAATAATATAAAAGAAGTTATAAACGTTGTTTCAGAAGCTTATAAAAATATATATTTTTATTTAATAATTTTTTCCGACTGTTAAGGAAAGTTACTACTGTGCGGCTTCGTAGAAATTTCCTTCCACGCGCCACGGAACTGTGGAATGGCCTACCCGCGGAAGTGTTTCCAGGTCGATATGATATGGGTACCTTCAAAAAGCGCGTCTACCTCCACCTTAAAGGCCGGCAACGCACCTGTAACTCCTCTGGTGTTGCACGGGGTCGTGGGCGACGGGGATCACTTACCCTCAGGTGACCCGAACATTCGTTTGCCTTGTCCTTTTACCATAAAAAAAAAGGGTTATGTTTTTCACCCGTATTTTGCATGTATGTAATAGTCTTTATTACCTCATATCTCCAGAACTGTATTTACATAATTGAGATATAGTTAGATTTGTTTTAGCAGCCCAAGTGTTCACAGATAGGTGACATTAAAAAAATATTCATGGCGGCTGTGGGACGCCATTTTACTTAGTGATTTTTTTGTTGGTTTCGAATACCACAATATGTATATCAAATTTAAGAGCTCAATGCGAGGACATTACCATAATGACTCCTAACTAAATAGTAAAAAGTAAAAAAATATTTTTAAAAAACAATACGGAGCCTATAAGTAAGTAATTCTACAATCAATAAAATCCTTACCAGGACCCTGCATAATTTAAAGAGGTCCCGACTGTTAATCCTAATAAACTATTGGACTTGTTCATTTTATTTTAGTTTTATGCAGTCGGGGTTTTTGTTTTTTTAAAAAAATATTTATATTTTAACACATGAACTACATGTATTCGACATATTTATATTTTAATACATGAACTACATGTATTCGACAAATATAATTAATATACTAGCGGACTTGTGTGGCTACGCCCGCTTTAACAATACGAATATATATTAAATATATTTATCAAAATATTTTCAGCTTAGGATGTTCTCATAAACCATGAAACGCGCGTTCAATAAAATATTTTTAAGAATTTAATTTAAATTTTTACGGAAATCGGTAGCAATTTAATAAAAATACATACAATCTTTCAACCCCTATTTCATCTATTTAGGGTTAAATTTTTCAAACTCTCTTCTTGATGGGTATCCACGTTATGAAAATAAATGTCTGTCCAAATTTCACGTTTCTACGCACAGCGGTTACGGCTGTGCGTTGCTGTGCGTCTTACCTCAGTCGTACGTCGTCGTTCGTCGGGTCGTTCTTTTTTTACGTATAAAAAATAATATTTTTAGTTTTTACGCGTACTGGAAATACCAGTATCTAATAGTTGTGTGATGATATATTAAGAGCCCGAGGTAATTTTGAGCGCAGTGGGTTACATAGAACCGTTTAACTTGATACAGCCAGATGAAATACAGCATTAAGCTCCAGTGAACCAGTACTACTCGAGATAAACATATGCAACTTTATAATATTTTGCTTGTATAGTTTAATGTAACTGCAATTTGCGTAAAAATTGTTTTATCTGAACAATTGACATTCATTTTAATGATAATTTCAAAATAATAAATAAATTTTCAAACAATATGTTAAACTTAAACTTAATTTAAATACAAAAGAAGCATACTAGAGAAACAAAATGTTAAGCTTAGTTTCATTTTTAATCCTTGCCAACATACAAACGAGAGGCGAGTGTAAATGATTCAATGTAATTCCACTAAGGTCAAGCCCACGCTGCCTGAATAAAGAATGAGAGTCCGCAAATGTGCCTGTGACTGTGCATGCACAGAAGGCTGGCTGCACAGACTGTGCGGCCGAGAGCGATATGGTAATCTCGATGTTAGATAGAAATCGAATGATTCTTTTTATGATAGTCTCGATACTTTTGTAGAATGGCAGAAACGAGACATGAGATTTTTGAGTTCAATACCATTTCTACTGAATAAAATAACATCTTCACTCGAAGCTTGGAGAACTTGGTATGAAGACACTCTACATTATCTCTATCTACTCCACAATTCAGGATAAAGCGAGAAGCTAAATTTTAAATCTGAACTTAATTTGAATTGGAAATATTTATTTAAATTTCTTCATTTCTTCGCTCTGGTTTTGTGGCAAAGGGCGGTGTTGAGTTCCGCTACTCTCCGCAATGCCTGCAGAATTTGTCAGAAAGTTGAATACGGAGTGTTGTAACACTAGGTTCCCTCTGCCTATCCTGCTGTGTGTGGCATACAGCGTAACGCTGATGAAAAAGATAAAATCATGGTAGTTAAGAACTGCACTTAGATAACTGTGGGTTCGATTCCTTAGTGAGGGATTAAAGAGATTTTCATAGGCTTAAGCTGCGTTAGAATCGTAAATTATACTTATAATTATAACACTAGATGCTTTTTTTAACTTTAAACTAGACAGAAATAGTATAGAAATATAATAAGTATAGCCGCGAACACCAGATCACTATTACCATCAGAAAGTTATTATTTAAAACCATTTTAAACATGTTTTGGCACTTAGTTATATGAAATTTGTATGCTGCGGTCAGTGAAGGTAGTACCGAGGGAAGTGAGACTGGGATTTGATGGTCAGTACAGCATCTGCCCGCGGGAATTGTTTTCATATTGAAATTGTGTTCTATGATTTGCTTGGCTTTGTAGATTAATAACCGTTAGAGTGTTGCTCTACAGTTGCTGTCTTGTATTATTCAACGTCTTGGATGATTTGAATAACTTTACATGGCAATGATAATTGGAAATTAGTCTGATTTAGACATATCTTACGAGAATATAATAATTGGTTTTAGCTTCACGCTGTATTTCGCACAGCAGAGTAGACTGAACCTGGGAATCCATGTTAAGGCAATCCGTTCCCATTGAGACACTCCCATTTCTCACTTCAGCAGAATTCTGGAGGGCGTTTTGAGTGGCGAAACTCAACGCCACGTTTTCCCTCATTACCAATACGAGTAAAACAAAATGTAAGACATTTAATTTCCTAAGTGGGAATCGAACCCACAATCTATCATGTTTACAGTCGCACGCTTGGCATATATATATATATATGGATGACAAATACAATAGTTTTTTTAGTTTCTGCATGTACATAAAATACCAAACATAAAGATTTCACAACACAAAAGTGAACCTTGTGCTGATAAAAAATAGGATATAACAAAGAATCCTTGTTAGATAAAATAGAACAATTTTTGGTACCAAATTATGATATAAGAATTCCTAGGTGTTTTAAAGAAATTATTGAAGCCAAAATCCCAAATAAAATTTTTATCTATTTAAAAAAAAGCCCGATTGAGGTGCATCTTAATATACAGAGGAAATCATGTCTAACAATTAAAAATACAAAATTTTTCTATCAAACAACAAGCTACAAACATACCTATATACGTTTATGCGATACGAGGGAACACACAAACGAACACCAGACGATACACTCAAAGGGCCGCCGCTCCACGCCGACTTACAGCCAGGACCCGTGAATGTCCTCATTTAAATGAAAATTATACACATCCCTCGGTCATGGGCCTCGCTCTCGTAAAGCAACTGAATTATGACCTAGAGATATACCAGCGAAGGTAACTGCTCCGCTCTTGAAATTTTAAATACATGTGTTGTAAATTTTTGAAGCATGCTACCTACATATTGGTTGTAGTTATGTTATATGCCAATGCGTTAAGCTTTAAGCTTTTTGTTTACTACTTGTTTTTTTTTACAGTGAGAAGTTGGTTATTTCTACGTAAATTAATATCAATATTTTATATTTGTACAAATACAATAGAGAATAGACGACTCAGCTATGGCGCAGAAGCACAAGCGATCGAATGTTTGGACAGGTTATGAGTTTGATTGCAACTCGAGGTCATGAAATATTTTCATTAGAAAAGTGCGACAAATTTATCGCAATGCCTCCAGGATTCGGCGGAGACTGAAGAACGGATGTATCTTAATTGGAACGACATGTTGAGTGCTAGGTTTCAAAGGTAAAGGCCTAAACAGGGGACTATGTGCGTGATAAAGTGTGAAACTAAAAATGATTACTTAGCATTCCATGGATCCACCGAGTAAAGTCATAGTCCATTGCGTTGTACAGTGAGGAACAGTGGTCCCGGCACTGCCCCGAAATCATATAAGTAAAATAGGCCCCTTTAAATGTTAATTTATGCTCGCTTTTACTGTCCAAGCTCCTCTCTTTATTTAATAGTTCTAGACAGGCCTTATAGCTTAATGATCCACGCAATGCTTTCAGTCGCAGTGTACTTTCAGCTGAAAATGGGAGTATCTTAGCAGGAACGGGGAGTCTTAATATAAGGTTCCCTTTTTCTCTCCCGCCTGAAAATAAAAAAAATATTTAATGGTTTCATTGGGCAGTTTTCTGATGATAGGAAAGGGCTCAAAAGTGCTTATTTATAAAAATTTAATATGTTGACAGATTTAAGTCTTAAATATTTTAAAACGTTTATAAGATTTTCGTTCAAACCAACTACAACCAGTACGAGTAACATATTACGAATATGCTCGTACAGCACCGACGTACATATGTCACACATAAAATTTAGCCTTAACCCAGTTTGTTTCTAATTTTCTTCTTTTACTTTAATATTAACTCACTTGGCTCTCGTGATACACACACACACACACAACACAACAACACAGGTACATGTCAGCGACATATTTAACGAATAATATTTTATAGCTGAAGAGTTGTTACATGTCGCACCGCCATATTTATTTATTTCTGCTCTCTTTGAACACTAGAATCTACTTGTCGTTTATATAAAGAGATTACGTAATAAAGTGATGAACTCAACTCTTTTGAAGTTGAAAATAACAGCAGTAAAGCACACAACATACAACACAGGTACATTAATACATTTTTTTGTTTTTGTTTTATTTATCTTTTGAATTTTCGTCACATATCTGTTCTGTTTGGTGAGGAGGGGGGTTATAGAAACACTTTTGCTCGAAGCTATAGAAGTTTTTTTTAAATAATGCCTGTTGAATAGGTTCTACCAGACCAAGCCGTCGATAACATTTTTGAAATATGTTTTTTTTATTTGACTTAAGAAAAATGTATATTGAAAAAAAAAATACATATTTCATTGTAAATAAATTTGAATTAAGTGTAAAAATGCTATTTTTAAAGTACCCTATCTCTTAAGGAAGAAAAGAAACCCTTGTTGTCCGTTTGTCAGTTTGTCTGTCTGTCAAGAGCCTCTATCTCAGGAACGCTTGGAGATATCGAGTTGAAATTCAAACCATATACTCAGTTCTACGGTCCCTTGATTTCCTGAATAGATCATTTAGAATTGTTTATTTTTATGAATAGTTCTAGAATTATAAAGATTAAATAAAAAGATAAATTTCTGCATATCATAATAGGCCGAATACTTACCATGAACCATACATATTTTAAGAGTATCGAGGATTTAGTATTTTAAGAGTATCAGAGTAGGCAGAGGGAACATAGTTTAAGACACTCCGTATCACAAATTTTGCCGAATTCTGGAGGCATTTTGTGTTGAATAGCAGAACTCAACGCCGCGCTTCCCACGCCGCTGCTTCTAGTTCATTTCTTTAAACGATTTATTTATAACAACTATTGAATGAACCCCAAGCCCAATAAACCAAAAAACGAGCATGACTTTCGCCTACAGCTATTGTTGTAAATAAATTCTTTAGTCAGTAAATCTCTTCAAATAATCTGTTCAATAGTATTCAATAGTTAGAAAATTTGTATTTTTCGTAAATTTCAAGGTTGATTGATTATTTTATGCTTGCAATATCATCGGTCCCTGAGAATTATGCAAATTTTCAAATTAATCAAAGGTTTCCAAGTAATTCTAAATCAGGTTCAAAGTTTTCGCTACAAACATACATACGATTTAAAAAATAACCCTTTACTACATTAATAAGTAACGAAGTATCTTTTATAGATTAAATAAAGTAAAACTATCGATCGATGAGCCTGGATGTATATTTTTCTTAGCAAATATAATATTTATTTATATTTCGTTAATATTTTAGTACACATCAAAGAAAAACCAGTCACACGAAATAAGAATATCTTGTAATTCACTAAAATCTTTTTCCACCTGCTTGTATATTTCGTATTGTTTATTTCCTTTTGAAGATTTTTCGTTTAAGCACTTTTTTATAAATGTCAATATAAAGCAAGCTTACTTTACTATGCTTTATTGTGTGACCATTTGTCGTAAGTAAAAAAATATATAAAGATATATGAATTACTCTCAATTATTATAAAAGATAAAATAATAATCATTAACATTGTACAGAAATATAAAAAAAATCAACGTAATAATATTTCTAGTTCAGTTATTTTGCAAAGGGCAGACAGGGCGTCACTTACAAATGAAAATAACTTTGCTAATGAATTTCACTCAATAATAATACCAAACATCTGGAACTTTAATTGGAATAGTTGGGGCCACTTGCTGAGGTCAAAGCACGTTCTTGTAATCACAATATGTACTTGATATTTGGATTTTGGGTGTAGCCTTCTTGGGAACACTCGAGCAACATGTTCTGCGTCTGGTACGAAATGCGATGTGGCTGGTATTTTATTTAGTTCTACCTAAGATTTCCCCAAAAATGTTATTGCCTAAGTTAACAATTTGTAGTGATTTAAAAAGATAACTAAGTTATTAGGGGACCTGGCAAAGTTTATATTATGATAATTCTAATGCTAAGATAATAAATGCTCGTATGTATAAATAAGAGTAAGTAAGAATTAAGATCAGCATATGTATGGTTCTAAAATACATGTATTGGTATAATGTATTAAAATTTTATTAGTAATAAATATAAAAAGTTTTCACGTAATATTCTGTGCTAAACAAAAAACAAATAAAATCAACTTTTCACTGTATCCCGCACACAGCTGGCTGGGCAGAGGGAATATCGTGTTAACCTCGTGTTAAGCTCCATTCCTCACTTTCCAACAGAATCTGAGGGCATTGCGTATCAAGTGGCGGAACTCAACGCCGTGCTTTGCCTCGAAACCAAAGCGAAGAATTGAAAATATAAATTTAAATAAATATTCCCTTTTCTTCCAGCGGGGATCAAACCCACAACTAGTCGATTTTGCGTCACAATTTGTGCTCTTGCGCCACGACTGGCCTCAACTAAAATAATTAATCATCAAATTAATAAGTAAAATAATTAATTCCCCAGAAAAGCGATCGAACCCACAAACATCGCGTTTACATGTAGACGCTGTCCCTTTACTCCATGGCTACAATTTATGTTGTAATATTGTTGTAACTACCAAGTTATTAATAATTACTTACATTGACTAAGTTTCAGATCAACATATTTTACGGCTTTAATAATAGAAGCCAGTCCTTAATCACTGAACGAGCACATGTTGATATCAATAAGTTAGAATTAGAGGGCCGTATGAAAGTTATGGTACTAGTTCAGTTATGTGAGATTCTGTTTATTGTTCGCTGGGAATATTTTGGAAATCTGAAGTAAATATTATTTTATTACTAATGAATAATGGAGAGGCTGAAAGCTCTTGAAAGCTGAATGGCGACAGATCACGATTCCTGGTAATAATTTTTGTAGATGATATAACATATAATGTCATACCATAGACGTACCATAGTTAAGATATCTCAAATATTTAATTTGAGCCAAGAGTTTAAATTTTTTAAAGCTTTTTTAGTTAATATATCCTAAATAATATAAAGATATATATTGCGAATTAGTGATTTTAAAGCTAGATTTTTTTTACACTTTATGGTCCATACCATAGACCTGAAAATTTGAAATTGTTTTCACCTATAAATATATATATATATATATATATATATATATATATATATATATATATAAATGTGATTTCGAAATAAATAGTTTTGAAAGACGAACTGTTCTTCGTATAACCTAAATAATATAATTCTGAGGTACGGAACCCTAAAAATACTATAAAGTTATCATATCAAATCACAGAACATCACTATGTCTCATTTACTATAATATAATACCACCATATATTATGTAGACTTCCCTGCAACTTCTGCTTCTACAAGCGCAGTACGTAGACGTGACCACGGCCGATAAGACAGACAGATCGCCGTGCACTTACTAGATAAATAGAAGCGCTTAACTCCACTCACAAGAGATATTGTTAGATTATCCGTACAATGAGACTCTTGTATTTTAGATTTACACGCTGCTACTATATAAATTTATAATTAGCTTGCTTTTTGTACTGTACTTGGCTGTAACTTATCGAGGTCGTGGTGGCGTAGAGGCACAAGGGTGTGACGGTTGATGGTTCGACTCCACTCATCTCGACGAAAGTAATGATTACTTCTACATTATAATTATAATTTTAAAAAAAAGGGAAAAGTGAGGAAAGGAGTGTCTTAACACTGGGTTCCCTCTGCTTACTCTGCTGTATGCGGCTTACAGCGTCATGCTGTTTTTAAACTTGATTTTAAGTATGACATTTTTGTAATGTAATAAGTCTGAAGTCAAAAAAGCGATCTCATGTACATAGATTGTTATATAGGTATACAGTACGTATGTAGTGATTGACCTTTTTTGTTTTTTTTCCTTAGAAACGAAGTAATAAATAAAAGAGAAATCGCTTGGAGTTCTCATATTAAAGTTATACTCGTATATACGAGTATATGAATCATATTATAGTTTAGATAAAATACCCATTTTTTTCTGCAATTAAAGTTATAAAATATTACAACTTATCTGAAGACTATGAGACTCGATCAAGGACGTAAATTGTGTTTTATGTGCATTGATTATTTTCTCTTCAACTTATATTATTATCTAAAGCTAAGGCCATCGTGGCTTAGGGGTACAAGCGTGTAAACGACCACAACGTTGGTTGTGGATTCGATTATCATACGGGGATTATTAAATATTTCGTATTATCATTTCTTCGCTCTGGTAACGAGGTAAGGTGTGGCGGGGAGTTCTGCCACTAAACATGCAATGCCTAAAGGATTCGATGGAGAAACGGAGTATTTTAAC
Source organism: Heliconius burneyi (assembly GCA_018247715.1). Classification (NCBI taxonomy): domain Eukaryota; kingdom Metazoa; phylum Arthropoda; class Insecta; order Lepidoptera; family Nymphalidae; genus Heliconius; species Heliconius burneyi. The sequence continues at coordinate 27,508 of DWGR01000108.1, forward strand.
AAGAGGTACTCATGTTCCCTCTGCTTATCTTATTATTTGCATAATCCAGCGTAAAACTTGCAATTAAATTTAAAGTTACTTAACTTCTTATTAGCCATGAATATTCAGCTACTATGAAATTTCAAACGTATAAAATATTTCAATGTAACAATGTATGAAATATGACTGCATAATTTTATGCAAACTCTGAATGTTGTTGGTTTATTTTCACGAGTTCCTCAGATACCAGGGTGGATATAACGTTGCTTCTTTTATCACATCTTATATTTAACTAACAATGTTATACTTTAACACACTTCTCCACTACGTGGAGAATATGACTTTTAAGGATAGTGGTAAACAGAAATAAAATTATTTACTACAGTCATCATAACATTTTAAGAAATGTTATGTAATAAAATGAAAAAATAATGATTTTTATAATTGTTATTTTAATATCAAGTGACAAAAGAATTTTATAGAGAATCAGACCATTCGTGGCGCAGTAGCAGAAAGTGTGACTGTAAAACCGACTGATTGTGGGTTTGATCCCCACGTGTTGAAATATTTATTTCAATCTATATTTCCATTTCTTCGCTCTGGTGTCGAGACAAAGCGCAGCGTTGAGTTCCGCCACTCAACACCCAATGCCCCTGAATTCGGCAGAAAGTGGGGAACGGAGTGTCTTAATACTAATTTCCTCTGCCTACCCTACTGTGTGCAAGATTCGCTTTGCAATTAATAGTAGATATACCGTTACGGCAAAGGTTCCGTTTAGTTTTATTACTAAATTAAATTTTTCTTTTTATTTTAAAGAGTAATATAATGTATGACATGTTAATCATAATCAAAATGAACTATTCTATGGTGGGGCTTAACGGTATGCTTGGTCTTGCTAGAGTGAAAAACAGCAATAATTATTTTCCACCAATGAGAATCGATTGCCTTTACAGTCAGACACTATCATGCAACGCCACGAAGGCCTCGAGAACAATAAGAACTCGTCGAAAATTAAATGTAAAGAGCAGGTGTTGACAGAACCAATTAATCTTTTATCTGCATATACTTACATATGTGTTGCCAATGTTTTATTTATGTAGTTTACAAAAAGGTTGGGGAAAGTAAGGGGTTGACAGCGTTACAAAACGTCTGTATAAACGACGCACATTAGCATTTTATACGATCACTGAAATGGTGAATGTAAATGTTACACAACAAACTGTCCGTAAAAATAAAATTTTAATAAATTTCAGCACTGTTATGGGTTAAAATTATATTTTATATATATTTTTTTTATTATAATTAGGCTTTTTTTATTCAAAAGTCAAAATATATCGCTTTCGGCTCTGTGATCTCGACGAGGTCAGGTTCTAATCACACAGAGGACATCCTAATTTTTGCAACCATTACCAGTCTCTACGTCAGTCGTGGGCGTGGCGCAGGGACACAAAGTGCTGCTGCAAGCCTACTGGTCTTGGGTTAGATCCCCGAGGAAATGAAATATTATATAACAATATACAAATTAATAGAAGCTAACTTTAGTTGCTCAAAAAATTATTCTTATGCATGAAAATCGACAAGATTTAAATATACATTTGAAATGCTAGTTTCTCTGTCGACAGGGTCTGGCAGGCATAAGTAATTTATGCTATCAACGTAAACCTTTTTCGGACATACATTTATATAAATTTTAGTTGGTGACCACCAACCCTATTTCCTGAACCCGATTAAATGGTTATATTTTTACTTAGGATAATCGTTTAATTTTTTAAATTTATTATAATATAAGCGTTGTAGAAAATAACGGCGATAAAATATTTTAGTTAGTTATCAATATAGCATATAATATATGAAATTATCATATATGACATGATCAGCTTCACGCTATATCCCGCACGCAGCAGGGAAGATACAGGGAACCTAGTGTTAAGACACTCCGTTCCTCATTTTCGGAGGCTAAATTCTCGAAGCATTATGTTTACCCACACGTAATGCTTCCACAATTTGGTGGAGCTCATCCCTGCGCTTTTGCTTGGACTCCAGAGCGAAGACATGAAGATATGAATTTAAATAAATATTTAATTTCTTCGAGTAGGGATCGAACCCACAACCAGTCGCGTATACAGTTACTTATACCCCTACGCCGAGATTAACCTCAAATACATAATCATTACTTTAGCATAGTTATTCCGTTGGTTCTCATATCTGATCTTACATCACAACATCCAGCCATCTACTTGTTGAGTATCCAGGGAGATACTTGTCATTAACATCAGGTACGAATTTATTTGATTTTAAGGTATTATCTACAAATTAAAGCCAATAATTGAAAAAATAGACAAATATTTATATATTTGTCTATTAATTATTATAATTCATTCGAGTTCATTTTGCCGCACTTGACCTATAAAGGCCACTCGCCTATCTTAGGTTCCGTATCAATTTCATGAAAACCTAAAAAAAATAACTTTACTTTATGACCTCGATTAATCGTCGAGAATACAGTATCGGTAATAAAAGCATGAGGGACCTCGTTTAGGAGGGCATATATGGAGAGGTTAGTGACAGTGGACGAGGCTTGCACGCTTCTCTCTGACTACCATTATAGAAACAAAGAGTGAAGTTAAAAAAATCTTGACTTTGAATTCTAAATATTTCACAACTGAAAACTGAAATGAAAATAAAAAGCACCTACTTATTTAACATAATTATTTTTAATTTGGTCCAAATTGTATCAATTAGGGCGAAATATTAAAATAAAAATACCATCTCGACTTAGACAGAGACCCAAATTGTAAATGTCGATCAGGTCGTTTTTGAAGCTTTTATTTTGTTTTCAACCCTCAAAAATAATGAGGAGCTTATTCTAAATGCTATTTTCAAAGGGTAATTGAATCGTTGATATAAATATTAGCACAATTTTTTTGTATAAGACGCTGTTGTGGATTTAGGCTGTTTTCCAATGTTGTTTCATAATGCATACATTTTTATATTGAATTCAGAACGATATCTACTTATATAAAGCTCATAGCAAGAATAACAGTATGTGCTGGATATAGCGTCAAGCTATTTTATTTTACTGTTACATATCCTTATATCGTCAAAGTCCGAATGACGCTGACATTTGTTACTAAGGGCGACCTGTAGCTTCGGTCTATATGGAAATTATATGGGGCACCCCACTTTGGGGAGAAGTTGACCTTCCCTAAGGTATTAACTAAATTATTAACTCGCGATATTTCGACGTAGGCTCCATTGTAAAATTTATAATACGGTTATTTAGTTGTTATACGTTTGAAGGATACAAATATGTATAGTTAAGCTCTTTTGTTTCATTAAAGATCAATGGATAAGGTACATATGTGCGTATCTATATTATTTTAAAAGCTTTTATTTAACTTACAATGTATATATGATACTTCGTGTGAAATCTTTGAGCTTAATTTTGAAGTAGATATCTCCAACCGATTGAGCTAAAAAAATTGTGTACATGTTTAGTTTGGATGACAATACAGGATAAAATGTATGATGTCATTCTATATCTAATATGGCGGACCATCCAATATGGCGAAATAGTTATTTTTAATGTACTTCTTTTTGCTTTTATTTTTATTGTAACACAAACCAAGAAATTTTATTTTTGTTCATTTTATAGTTAAAATCCCTAAAATTATCTATTGTACAGCGTATGTCGTACACTTCTAGCCAAACACACCATTCTGACACATATTACACTAGATTCACACTGAGTTGAATGGCAGAACTCAACGCTGCACTTGGCCTCTACAAAAAATATATTAAATACTTCATTTACTCAAGAATAAATCTAACCCTCAACCTGCTGCACGTACAGTCACACGCTTGAGCCTACGCACTACGACTGGCATCAACACATTACACAAAATTAAGCATATTTATATTCAGACCTAACACGTAAAGCACAGTTTAAAAAGTAAGCTTCACGCTGTATCCCGCACATAGCGGGGTAGACAGAGGGAGCCTAGTGTTAAGACATTCCGTTCCCAACTTTCCGCTGAAATCTGCAGGCATAGCATGTTGAATGGTTTCAACGCTGCGCTTTTGCACCGACACGAGAGCGAAGAATTTAAATAAATATTTCATTACCTCGGGGAAGATCGAACCCACAACCAATCGGTTTTACAGTCACACTCTGTGCCCATGCGCCATGACTGGCCTCATAAAGCGTAGTGTTTCAATAATAATAACTTACATCTACTTTAAAATGTAATTACAATCCGATCGCGTAACAATCAAAAGGAACTGAGAATTAATGAGGAATCCCATTAGCTCGCGTACTCTAACAATGGTGTCTCATAACAAATCCGGTTACAATTGACTCTTGCTTCTTGTGTTTGGAAAGTTATTGTACCCGTTTCAATTTTCAATCTTAAATTATTTTAATACTAGTGTTCTGCTTGCGGCTTCGCTCGCTTACCTGGGTACGCTATATAATTGAGGCTTAAACCATTGAATATAATATAGCAATCTTTATATAGATATAGATTGCTACATAATTTTCATAGGCAAACTAATGCCTTGAGGTCATTCAAACGACAACAAAGCAAATGGTGAAAGTTTGAAGTTAATTGGTTCAGTATTTTCATAGATTAGCGTGACCATTTATAGAGATAGACAAAAATTAAAAAATATATTTTTACTTTCTATTATTCTTTGTAAGTGTCCCTCTATCCATTTCAGTTAAAAATATTAAATAAATATTATTGTATGTTGTCGTGCTTCATTAACCGTTAATTTCTTATTTAGATTGTAACGACGACAACTCCGAAGCCACCGCCCAGGTGCTCCTGTGATGGCTGCTTCGCGTCACCGGTGAAGCAGGCAAACTCCAACAGAAGAAATCTGCAATGCAGCCGAGGGCGGTGCACGGTCAGGAGAGGCCGTGTTAGCTGAATATCCAACGGGCGACGGAATATCCTGCGTACGAGCAGCCCTTCCCTTACCCTTCCTGTAATAGAAGCGTATCGACATCCACCACCACCGCGCTCATACTTATAAAAGCTAGTGCACATTCGGGTTCGCTCTTTCCTCTTGACGGGTCGGTTATCGTGCGTAAGGGTGGTTGGCGTTGATACTGTGAGTTCGTTCCATATTATTATTAATTTGTTATTCATTTGTTTAATTGTTTAATGTTGTGGAATTGAAAGTAATGATTGTTTAATTATATTTGATTGTGTCTTCAGATCCATTCACTCAGAAATATTGTTTGTAGAAGTCAACTTTGTAATAAACTGCTTGTAATCCATCCTGAATTATCTCTTTTTATATTAAATACTTCTGGTTCCTAAAATATTTTTACTGTTTTATTAAATATAGAGATTAGGTACAGGATTTTAAGTAATTTCAAACTTACTTCAAAACATTGCCTTTTGAGTCTTTCATATGTTTTTAGGTTGGAGTTTAAAGCTTAAAAAAATGAATTGTTATAAAAACACATAGGCAAACAAAATAACATAATTGCTTGGAAAATTCGAGATTTTTTTTACAAAATATAACATATATATTAAGAATTTCCCTGTCTGTCATAATCAGGCTTTTTTTGCAAATAGACTTCATAGTACTTAAAAGTTAGTATATATGTACTACTATGGTATGGTACTATATTACCTTGGTACCAAATACCAATTTTCTAGTTCACCTAGAAGTGGGTTAGATTTTTGCTGAGTGAATTAGTCACAAAAACATCGATTTTAAAACGTTAATATATACCCCATTTTAATTAAATTGTTAAAATTTTATATACAGCGCAATCTAGGGCTGTATATAAGTAAATTTCAAGGAAAAAATTTTTCAAGGAAAACTCAGCTTCAGCTTCACTCTTTATCCCACACAGCAGGGTAGACAAAGGGAACCTAGTGTTAAGACACTCCGTTCCCCACTGTCTGCCGAATTCTGGAGACATTACGTGTTGAGTGGCAGAACTCAACGCCGCACAAGGAAAAATCAAATAAATATTTTCACAACTTATTTCTAAGAAGTCACCAAGATTTAACTTTATCATTTGAGTAAATATTTTAAAATAAATAAATATATATAAGGAATACGGTACTGATGTCTGCGGTTTGACATATACTATCTCTCACATATGTTATTTGAATTAATCCGATTTCCTATTATACATCATAGCTTTCGTTTGCTAGAAGCTTTCATTCAGCCGTCGCTACTAATTACTTCTAATAAATAACGCCATATTCGTCTTTATTACTGTGTTATATAAGGTTTGTTTCTCTTGTTTAT
>DWGR01000109.1:0-33601 GCA_018247715.1 Heliconius burneyi
TTTTACGATTATTAGCTTTAAATATTATTTCTTGTTTCACTTGTTAAAACATCTTTTGAAATTAATTGACCAATCATGAATTTATTCTCAATATTTAAATTAATTATTACCCACGCCGACATATATAAATATAGATAATCAGAGCTTAGACTAGAGTCTTAAAAACATCATCGAAAGTTCAAACCTCCATCTGCTTCCATCTAGTGCTACGCACTTCTTCCCCCAATGCTCTCCTTCTCTCTTGCATTCCTTGCAGAAGCATTTTCCTATCGTGACCTCATTTACCTTTCCTACAAAATTAAACCACCAAAATTAAAGCCTACTTTTGTGCGTCGTAACTTTAAAAATTTTGACAACAATAAATTTTTATACGACTTAAACTTAATCGATCGCACGAATGTTTTTACCGTTTCTACAGTTGACTTGAAAATGGAAATATTTAACTCGATCTTAATAGAACTCTTTGATATTCATGCACCCTTAAGACCTGTTAAATTAAAACACTTACCTGCGCCATGGCTGTCACAAGAAATTAGGGCATTAATGACAAGACGAAATAAGGCCAAAGGTAAGTATAAGCACAAATCATCACATTTCAACTTATCTAAATATAAGCGTTTGCGGAATGCATGTAGCAAGTTATGTAGGGATACACAACAGAATTTTATACACCAGTCGTTAGAAATGAAGGATTCTGGGAGAACCTGGCAATTCCTTAAATCTATGGGCATTGGACGACAAACGATAGAAACGCTCTACAATATTGACTTTGATTGTCTAAACAGGCATTTCACATCAAACATTCCAAGCAAATTGGAAACTCTGTACGATCTTAAGTCACGTCCTAAGCGAAATGCGACTGTTGTTGAGTTTGGCGAAATTTCAGATAACGATATCAGGAAAAATATTAAGGCAATTCGGATGCCATTGGAAGCGATGGTATTATGCGTAAAATGTTGACTTTATCTCTTCATGTGATCCTTTCAGTCCTGTGCCATATCTTCATCTTTTCTTTATCCTCTTGTTCATTTCCTAAAATATGGCGCTCTTCGCATATTGTCCCTATTCCTAAAATATCGTATCCTTCATCATATTCACATTTCCGACCAATTTCTATACTTCCCTTCCTTTCTAAACTACTTGAGCGTATTATACATCAGCAACTTTTACAATTTTTAGCTAAGACCAACACTCTGAGTCAATTTCAATCTGGCTTTCGACCCGGATATAGAACCACTACCGCTTTAATTAAAGTTTGTGATGACATTCGCTGTGGTATAGATAATAAGCAAGTGACCGTCTTAGTCTTGCTTGATTTCTCTAATGCATTTAATACTGTAGACTTTGACATCTTGCTTGCTATTCTTGAACACATAAGCATGTCCAATAATGTCATCAAGTGATTCCATTCCTACTTACACAATCGCCAACAAAGTGTTCGATATGACAACAACATTACTACACCCCGTTGTCTTGAAGCAGGAGTTCCACAGGGAGGGATCTTGTCTCCTTTACTTTTTTCGATATTTATAAATACCTAAACTGATTTACTTAATGTCCCTTTTCACCTTTATGCTGATGATCTACAAATTTATGTATCATCTCCGGTTGAAGCCATCTCCGAAGCTATTGAACGAATTAATCGCAATCTTCAAATAATATTTGAATCGAGCAAATCATATGGCTTAAACTTAAATCCCACCAAATCTCAAACTATTATTATTGGCACTCAAAAACAAGTAGCGAAATTAAATCATCTACCACCTGTTATGTTTGATTGTACTCCTATATCTTACACAAAATCCGTAAAAAATTTGGGTATTATCTTGGATAACACTTTTTCTTGGACACCGCATGTTTCAAATATTAGCCGTAAGATATTTGCCACAACGGGTTCTCTGAGAAGATTACTAATTAATCCTACCTATTAAAACCAAAATTTCATTAGTCACTTCCCTCCTTCTTCCCATTATCGACTATGCCGATTCTTGTTGCCTTGACTTATCACAAGTACACCTAGATAAACTAGAGCGTCTACAAAATTTGTGCATCAGATACATTTTCAACTTAAAAAAAATTGATCATATATCCTCATATCGTAATAAGTTTCAATGGTTGACAGTTCGGCATCGTCAATATTTCCATGTCCTTTGCACTCTCTATTCTATTCGTTTCCATCCTAAGACTCCTCACTATCTTAAGGAACGCTTCACATTCCTTGGATCCGACACTTCACCTCGTCTCAACCTATGCAATACAGTAGGACTCACTGATTCCTTCACTGTTAAAAGCGTCATTTTGTGGAATGACTTACCTTCTTATATCCGAGAGTGTAAATCGCTTCACGTGTTTAAAAAAGCAGACCTTGAAGCATTACTATTTGGCAAAACAAAATAATGTTTAGTTAGTATGTATATTTGTATTTATTTATATAAAAGTATCTTTATATATATATATTAGGATATATATATATATATATATCACATTTATAATGTTGTACATTTACTTTATTTTATATTTATTTCTTTTTGTTATAATTAACAAACTTTTTATGCATTATGCATTATATATAAAATAAATAATAAAATATCTTATATTATTATTTATTTTGTAAATGTTTACGCCCAAGGTTAGTAGTTATAGTTTGTGAATGCAATAAGGAGTTTTATTGCATTCACACCTATGGCAAGTGGCAACACTAGTCACTCGTCAACATCAACAATAATTTCCAAATGTAAACTGATTGATTGTGATTCCTTGTTATGATAAAGCTAAGGTTTTACTAATGGAAAATTTCTCAAAAGTTGAAAAGATTGGAGAAGGAACTTATGGTGTCGTGTATAAAGCAAGAGACAGAGTTACTGGAAAAGAAATAGCATTAAAAAAGATAAAACTTGAAAAGTAAGATTTGGCGCGAAAATTGACGTTTACTAGAAAAAATATGTGTTAACATATTTTTGTAAAATTTTAAGTTTCCCTGTGTATTTAAAAAACTCAACTTAAATGACTATCTACTTATTTATAAATGTACCTAAATTTGGTTATTATACCGTATGTACTATGCAAAATATTCTTTATAGGTTATTAGATATTTTGTAATTAATAAAATTAACACAATATTTGACTTAATTATTTTGTATTGTATTTGATAAATTATTTTAATTATTGTAGCATGTTATTAATAAAGTAATTTTATACATGGAATTTGTATTTAGATATGTTTTTAAACTATCCTAATTGATATTTAATGAAAGCTGTGTTAATTCATTTCTAATTTCATACTACTTTGCTTTTAGTGAACCGGAAGGGGTGCCGTCAACTGCTTTGCGTGAAATTTCAGTATTGCGGGAGCTAAACCACCCAGCAGTGGTGCGTCTGTTGGATGTGCTGCTTGCTGACACAAAATTATTCTTAGTGTTTGAATTTCTTCATATGGATCTTAAAAGACTTATGGATTTAACAAAAGGACCTCTTAATTTAGATCTTGTCAAGGTAAATTTACAAAACTAAAATTTGTCAATTTATTGTAAAAACACAAGACTACACAACACGAATTTTCATATTGTTTGTACATTTGATACTTATGACTGACTGATGCTTGCATCAACTATCCACTATTTTGAGTAGAATAATATTTATATAGAATATAGTTGAAGAAGAACCCACTCCTCTTGAAAACTATCCAAGTGCTCTGACTACTAAGGTATATTGTTATTAAACTATGTCAAAATTTTCATGCTGCTTAAATACAAAAGAGCCATAAGTAAAAAAACAATATTTTACAGGAGAGCTGTTTAAAGTTTTGAAAGTAGCTTTTTGTACTTTTCTCTTATGTTATAAGTGTATTTGATTACCACATTTAATAACATACATAACTGTTATGTAAGTGTTATTAAGAAAGATATATGTGCTTAAAAGGCCTTTTTGCATATAAAAAAATATTCATTTCAGTTAAGATAATTATAAAAGTACTAACCTAACGTCAGGATGTCTGTTATTTTCGTTTTTTGCCTGATGTCTATACTTCTCACTTTGTCTCTTAATTTTAATCCTAGCATGCTCCTTTCCATGCTTTTCTGACATCTTGCAAGTTTCTCCCTGTGGCATTTTGTCAAAGCCCAGGTTTCGCAGCCATATGTAATGCAGGGTAAGATACAGGTATCAAAGGTCTTCTTCTTGATTTTAATGCCAATTTCCTTGCTTTTTGTGATCTTTTTTAAAGCCCAGAAGGCTTTCCAGCCTGTTTCAATTCTTTTATTAATTTCTTTTGATATTTGGTCTCTTGGTGATATGATTTGGCCAAGATATACATATTCCTCTTCATATTTGAGTTTCTGTCCATTTACAGTTATGTCTATGTGCATTGCATTTGTCATCATCTTGGTTTTGCCGAAGTTCATTTCAGGGCCTAATTCTCTACTTCCGTCAGCTAGGGTTTGTATCATCAATTCCAGTAATTTTGGATCTTCTTCCAATAGGACCAGGTTGTCTGCAAATCTTAGATGATTCAATCGTGATCCATTTATGCTTAAACCTAGATGCTCCCACTCTAACTTTCTAAATATTTGTTCTAGTACTGCTGTAAACAGCTTTGGTGAGAGTGGGTCACCCTGTCTGACACCTCTATTTATTGGAAAAGCATCTCCTGTAGATTCCAGTCTTATACTACCTTTACTTTTGCTGTAAATATTTTTAATGATGTGTTCATGTAGATGTTCTGAATACCCTGCTCTTTAAGGCTTTGCCATACAACTTCATGTCTGAGGCTATCGAAAGGCTTGGCATAGTCTATAAAGGCAATGTAAATAGTTTTTCTGTATTTGTTATATTTTTGTATTAGCTGTTTAATAGTATGCATATAATCTATTATACTGAAATCTTTCCTAAACCCCGCTTGTGTCACAGCTTGATTTTCGTTGAGTTTTATAGAGATTTTGACTTTGGCAAACACTTTGTATATATTTGAAATGAGAGATATGGGTCTATAGTTTTTAATATCATCCTTCGGATCTTTCTTGTGAAGAAGTATTATGTGGGATTCTGCCCATTGACTAGGGATGGTACCGGTATATTGAATCTCGTTAAATATTTTAGTTAATATCGGGCTTAGTTCTGTAATTGTTACTAAAGATAATTTCGTTCGTGATTCTATCTGGGCCAGGGACCTTTTCCATTTTTTGGTTTTTTATAGCTTTTTCTACTACCGATACTAATATTTCTGGTATATCTTCATTTTTATCAATTATACTCGTATGTTTCTGGTTTGGTCCACTATCATGTGTGATTATGCTTGATTGATTTGAATATAATAGGCGATAATAGTTTGTTGCTATATTTTAGATTGAACTCTAAGTAGTAGTTAGCAGTTCATTGTGTCTTAACTTAGGTATCAAATCTTTCCCCTTTTCCCAAAGTTCCTTGAGCGCTTTTTTTGTGCCTCCCGTTTTGTTGATGTGATTTTCCAAAATTTTATTTCTTCTGATTTTTCTATCTTTCCTCATATTTTCACGAATCTTTTTGCTAAAGTTAGATATTTCTTATTGGTTATTTTTCTTATCCTTTTTTGATACCAATTTTCTTCTGTCTTCAATTAGTTTTAACGTTTTAGCACTTAGAAAGCTTTCTTTACTCTTGTTTGTCTGTTTTCTTGCCTGTTATTTGAGCTTATTCTCTATTTTTTTTATATTTTTCATTTAGATCCATATCTGAATCAACAGCTTCCATCAGCTCTTCTATTGTGTTGTCTGTGTCCCTTTGTGTGTTCATTTTTTGCATAAGGCTCATATTAGTTGGTTTTTGTCTAAGAGCTTTTGGATCTTTTTCATTAAGGCAGCTGCATACCATACGATGGTTTGTATTGAAGTTTAGGTTTTGGATAATTCCCGTATCGCTAAATGCCCTAGCTTTGTTGGTTATAATGTAATCGATTTCGTTCGGATTATCCAAGTCCATTTATTCTTAGGTTTTTTACAGAACATAGAGTTTAGAAGTCCTAAATTTTCCTCAATTAGGAACTCTGCCAGTTTTTCTCCATTTTTTTTTCTTTTGCCCCTTCCGTATTTACCCATTATATGTTCTTCCCCGGGTATTTGGACACCTACTTGGGCAGAGAAGTCTCCCATCATCACCATATTGTTTTTAGAATATTTTTTGGTAACTACACGTAATTAGTTTTTGTTGCTAATTCTGTCGGCGCGTAGACTTGAATGACTGTCCAGTTCTATCTGAGATTCCTTCAAACCCAATTATCTGCCTTTTGAGTTTTAACTTTACCAGGAATCCACCCCCTCTGTGTCCGGCGACTTCGACTTTGTAGTATATATAATTATTTCTCTCTTCTATTCCTTTTCGTTTTCTCTTCATCTCGCTTATGCCCAGGATGTCCCACTTGATGTTCTCGATAACTAACTCTAACTCATGCAAACTTTCCGGTGTTCTCAATGTTCGTGTGTTTAATGTACATATGCTTGCTGCTGCATGCTTCGTTTTTGTTCCTTTTTTTTCAGTATACTTTCCCCGGAGACCGGCCGGATTGGGGGACGAGGTATTGTAGTTTTTATTTTGGTTGCCTTTGTTGTTGCATCTGTGTGTTGTTTCCGGCCGGAGGAAGCCTTTATTCGTTTTTTTTGCATCTCTGACATCGAAGTGGATCTTCCACGTGTTACAAATGAAAGTAAGCTTAACTAATTCCCTTGGGAGCTACTTTTCATTTTTGCCGTTCTGGTTCTTCGTATTTGACTTTTTCTGAGATGGAGTGGGACTGGTCGGTGATCCTGTTGTTGTTTCTTTCCTCCTTTTCTCTCGGTTCGAGTTGTTTGGTTTTTTCACTATTACCTTATCGTATTTTATGAACGCTTTATTTCCATTTTTTCGTTCCGCTTCTACTTTCGGCTTTAATTGCTTGCGTATTTTCAGAACTTCTTTAGGGAAGTCCTCGTTGACATACACGTTTGCAGGAAGGTTACTCTTGTTTATCAAAATAATACATGGATCAATAAGTCCCGAGACTAACCCAGAGATGGCGCTCGTAGTAAACCAGTAACCACGTCTTTCTAGAGTACTAACCTTTGCTTGAAACGTGTCAAAATTTAGTCGATCAGACCAGAAACAGCTGAGTTATCGAGGTTACAGTAAAGTCGTTTTGTAGTTTGTTTATAAAATGGAAAAAACCTTGTTTTTTAATGGGTAAAAACACCGTGCAAGCGAAACAATTTGCTTTCGATGAAACAAAAACAGCAACGAGTCGATGATTCAGAAAACTGTTTATCGCTATTTACTCGCAACAAAAAAGATTTCTTGCGTCGTTACGTGACCATGGACGAAACATGGATACATCACTACACTCCAGAGTCGAAGCGGCAGTCATCTGAGTAGCGCACAGCTGGCGAAAGCCGTCCGAAACGTCCGAAAACGCAGCAGTCAGCTGGCAAAGTCATGGCGTCAGTTTTTTGGGATACGCATGGCGTGATTTTCATTGACTACCTCGAAAAAGGTAAATCGATCAACAGTGATTATTATTTTAACTTACTGGTGCGTTTGAAGGAGGAAATCGCAAAAAAACGACCGCACATGCAGAGAAAAAAAATCCTTTTTCACCAAGACAATGCACCCTGCCACAAGTCGATGTAAACAATGGCAAAATTGAACGAATTGGGCTTTGATCTGCTTCCCCACCCCCTATACTCGCCAGATTTAGCCCCCAGTGACTACTGGCTCTTTGCTGATCTTAAAAAAATGCTCCAGGGCAAAAGATTTGGCTCAAATGAGGAGGTCATCGCTGAAACTGAAACTTATTTTGAAGCGAAGGATAATTTTATTTATAAACATGGTATTGAAAAATTGGAAAAGCGTTGGAACCATTGTATCACCCTAAAAGGTGATTATGTTAGCTTGCTTTTTCCAAGATTGTGTTAAGGATATTATTATCGGACGATTTTTTCAGATTTTGACCCGATCCTATGAATGTTACTTATTTCTTGACCAGCCAACGGTATTCCTGAATCTTCTATAATATCTTTTACGAAATCCACCAACTCAAACGTTGTCTTTCCCTTTTCTTCAATGCCGAAAAGAACTAGATTATTCCTTCGTTTTTCCTTCTTTAAAAAGGATTTTTTTTGTTCCAAAATGCCGACTTTATTTTTAAGATTATTGTTTTCTTCCATTAATACAAGGTGTCTCAAAAGAAATTTAATATTTGATCAGCTTGCTGCGTGAACGCAATGGATTAGAGGGGCGCAGGGGGCATGTCATTCGATAGCCTGGCTCTTGGGAATTTAGTAGTTAGTAGTAGCTTGGGAATTTAGGATCGCGTGTTGTGCGTGCGTGAATTTTGCGAAAACGGTAATTCTGCGACTATAGCGCGACGAAATTTTTGCAACATTCGTGATTTTCGTCACTTATATGATGCGCCAAGCATACCTCTCATTCGGAATTGGGTAAAAAAGTTTGAAGAGACTAGCTCAACTTCAGATAAACTAAAATCTGGACGGCCAAGGTTATCGAGGAAAGAAGAAAACGTAGAACGAGTCAATCAATGTGTTTGTGTTGATCTTGACCTCTCAATTCGGAAGCGTGCAAGTGCTTTGAACGTGCATAGATCATCGCTTCAATGCATTTTGCGCAAAGATCTAAAGTTGCACCCCTATAAAATTCAATTGGTGCAGGAGTTGAAGCCCCAGGATCCTATTCAAAGACTAGAATTCGTATTCGTAACTGAGAGATTACAGACGTTCACCAACATCATATTCTCTGATAAAGGTCATTTTCATCTGAATGGGCACGTTAACAGGCAAAACTGTCTCTATTGGAGTAGAACTAATCCGAAACGCAAGCATCAGAGACCTCTTCAATCGCCAAAAGTAACCGTGTGGGCTGCAATGTCATCACGAGGAATAATCGGCCCACACTTTTTTGAAGACGCGGGGGGACGTGCACTTACAGTTAACACAGAACGTTATGTGAAGATGTTAGATGATTTTTTGTTGCCTACACTGCAGAATTCTCCTGGCTATAGTCAAATGGAGTGACGTCACACACGTCTTATGTGTCTCTACCACAAGTAATCTCCAGAAGAGGGGACATAAATTGGCCTCCTCGCAGTCCTGATTTGACTTCGATGGACTTTTTCCTGTGGGGTTTCCTTAAATCTAAAGTGTACGTCAACAAACCAACTTCTCTGGTGCAATTAAAACAAAATATTCGCCACAAAATGGAAGCCATCACTGAGCGTACTTGCCAAGCCGTCATAAGAAATTTTAGCGTTAGGTTGAACGAATACACGAATTATAAAGAATATTTAGTAGTCACAGCTAAAAAGTCTTCGTATTACTTTGGTATTATATTCTTATATATATAATACCTGCCTGTATAAAATACCTGCTTCTTTGATAGCTAAATAGGTAGTTTTTGGTTATACAATTTTTTAGGACAATACTTAGACTGGGAATTCTTTCTTTATTGCCTTTTTTTCTCTGCAGACTTAGATTTCAATTACTCCTCTTTACTTGTTTTTCACTTTTAATAATTTTTATATCAGTCCATTTTATCTTTCTCCGGTTTTGGTCTCCTTTCTTATTCATTGTATAATTACATACAGCCAGTACTTTCAAATAAAAGTAAAATCATGATTGAGTTCATTAACTGAGTATAGAGTGCCTTTCTTTAAGCAGTTATCATTTTTAGCGAATTGTTCTATTCTTGGGATAACATTTTTATGAGCCCTCACTTCATCCTTTATAGAAGAATCAACTTGCAATGATTGCCGTATTTTCCTCCTAAATCTGTAAGCTGAACTTCTTTGGTACTAGAACTATTTTTTTTTCAAAAGTCCTAATAATTTTGTCTGAAATAACGTGTATTTGTGTTAATAAAAAATGCTTTACACACTCTTATTCCGAGAAACATACTATGATATGATAAGCAACCAAGAAGTAGAAGATTTGGGTGAAAGCTTGGTGGTTACTATGGTATAATTTAAAAAATATACTATTTGATTACAGTTTATAATTTTTAAATTTTTTCCAGTACTATTGCTACCAACTAATAAACTTTAACCAAATAATTATCATAAATATAACATTTATACTAGTGCAACTTCGACGTTTCATAAAATTATTTACAGTGCAAAACCAATGTATCTCAAATTGTTAATAAAATAATATTGAAATCACCGAAATTCCGAAAATATGTTACACAATAAGGCATTGATCATTAAAAAATACAAATTAAACTAAAGCTAAATATTATAAGCAAAACAACTAGTTTTTAAATTCATACCTTTCATAAAAAAATACTTATTATGTTTATCTAAAATTTTAACGCAAAAGGGCCAGGATCGAAATGTGACATTATTGATTATAAAAATAATTATCATATTGACATACATTTTATATGCAAGACGGAGGTATTTTACAAAGCGGCTATTCTAAGACGGGAACACACGGCGTAATTATGTCTATAGCTACATTTACCCTCGAACGATAATCCCCACAGATACCCAGTCACCCAGCAACTTTGTTGACAATCCTTAAGGATGTGGCCCATTTCGAAAATTTGACAGGCGATAATAACCAGGTGGTGCAATTCATTCTCATACTGATGCTACAATGGAATCGGAACGGTACATGCATTCAAGAAAGTGGAGTTATATCTAGCTAAACAATTAATGAAAGCAAACCTAACCAAGACCTTCCATAAATGAGTCAGGGTTTTATTCTTTATAAGGTCTAACTAGCTAGGCCCGAAATATGTAGTCCTAATGACTGAAACCAGTTTCTCCCCTACAGACTTGGTCCACGACGTACATTAGCAATTCCTAAACTTTCAAAGGGTCACAGGTCCACGTCATGACGACATCCAAACCAGCGCTTTCTTGGGCGTCCGCAAGGTCTAGCCCCAGGGCAAGGCACTTGCATCCGACATAGTCAGTAGGCCGGCGCAACGTCTCAGGCGACGCTCTTGGAGCTTATCCGCTACGTCACGAACCCTAAATCTACCTCGAATGAATGTGTTACGTACATATACGTTCATGTACTGGTGTTATGAATGTTTGTTTTCATATTGCAGAGTTATCTGAAGCAACTGCTAGAGGGCATCGCCTACTGCCACGCACATCGCGTGCTGCACCGTGACCTCAAGCCGCAGAATCTGCTGGTGGATACCGCGGGGCACATCAAGCTGGCCGACTTCGGGCTGGCGCGCGCCTTCGGCATCCCCGTGCGCGCCTACACGCACGAAGTCATCACGCTGTGGTACCGCGCGCCAGAGATCCTGCTCGGCGCCAAGTTCTACTCCACGGCCGTGGACGTGTGGAGTTTGGCCTGCATCTACGCCGAGATGGCGAGCGGGCGCACATTGTTCCCCGGCGACAGCGAGATCGACCAGCTGTTCCGAGTGTTCCGCGCGCTGGGCACGCCCGGCGACGCCGTGTGGCCCGGCGCGCGACTTTTGCCCGACTGGCGCGCTGCCTTCCCGCGCTGGCCGCCGCGCGCCGCGCGTGGCCTGCTGCCCGCGCCCGCGCTGGCTCGCGAGCCGCACGCCGCCGCCCTGTTCGAGGCCATGCTACGCTACGAGCCCAGCGAACGCGTGTCGGCGCGCGCCGCGCTACTGCACCCCTATATGGCGAACGCGCGCGTCGTACCGCCCACGCTGCCCGCAGCCGCCCCCGCCGTCTCGCTCGCTTCTTCGCCGTCGCCCCCTCACTTGTGACATCGCGCCTGCGCAGTTGCACCCCTACCTGGCGGACGTGCGCCTCGTGCCGCCCTATCCCTCTCCCCCCTGCTTGTGACCTCCGCGGCTCACGATCATGATTTGTAAATATCTCTATTTATCCTTCTATGTACTTCTTAGGTATTATTGTAACATTACGAACTATAGTGTATGAAATCTTTAATTAAATGTAAACGTAAGAAAAATAATACACTAATGGCATTTCATAATATTTTTAATATAAAACTTATCAAACCATTGATTAGTGTTATATTTATTTATTTACACTTTATTGTGCATGCCGGCGTCGATAATAATTGATTTATAAATATTGAGTAGGTAAAGTATTTGCTACATAAGGTTTGCAAATATTCTCTTTTATATGAGTACGGATACAAAGACCGTAGAAAGAAGATGACTGCTTTTATTTTTTCTCTACTCAGGGCGGCTGGAAACTTTTGACATATTTATATAAGAAAAATAGCGATCCTCATTTACTCGAAGCGTCATTTTTCTTAAATTTGAATATGTCGTGTTCCCAATGTCTGCAATGTCAGTTGTAATGTAAAATATTAAATTGTTATAAAAATAATAATTAAACTAACAAATCACCTGGAGTCAAAGCTTTTAATGTTGTTTTCTGTATTTGTTGCAGAAACCCAACTTGAGTTTTTATTTCAAAGAGTGGAATAATTAACATTATTGATTGATTTCTTGCTTTATGGCGTTTCGAGCGTGCCAGTTGAGCACAATTCATTTCGCCAATGTCACGTTGTATGGAAAACACACGAAGGAAATTGACCGGTATAAAAACATATAACTATATACAATAATATAATACATGTAAGAAAAAACATATCCAGTATAATTACAGCCTTCACCTAAAACAAAACAAACATATTTATACACAGCATATTAGGTTAGTAATAAATATATTTTTTACATGAATGTTAGTTTAAAGTTTTATTTTGTTATGTTTAATATATTTACTTAAAAATTTACATAAAGGACTATACACAAACATTAACAGACACTGAACATTTATAGGACGAGGGTCTTTATGAGGAAGGACATCATATAAAGGACGAGTTAACTTATGACAAGAGAAAAGGATGTGGGAAGGGGAGCCGTCGTCCAGGCCACATTCACACAATGAATGGTCCCTGACCCTGATCTTAGCTAGACGTACAGGAGTAGTAGCATGCCCGAGGCGCAAGCGACATATTGTTGTTATAATCCTCCGTTCAATAAGTCTTTGAGTATAAAACCAAGGTCGTCTGGGAATATCAGGTTGAATAAAGGCGTAATACTTACCTTTTTGGGATTTTGACTCACTCCAGAAATTGTTCCTGGACTTATGCAGATGTATATCCGCAAGGGACATCAGGTCTTGGGAGGAATTGGAGAAATAGTCTAATGTGCCACACTGGATAGCTATAAATTAGCGCAGGAGTCTGCAGATTCATTCCCACTGATTCCAGAATGACCTGGAATCCATAACAAAATAACATCCAAGCCCTTTAGATGGCATGAGTACAGTTCTTCACGAATCCTTAAAACAATTGAAGATCTCAATCTACTATAAAAAGGGCTTCCCTTTAAGGCCATTAAGCAGCTTAGTGAGTCGGTAAAAATAACTGTCTGTTTTAAGTTGTGGGAATGTGTAAACAGGACTGCTTCTAACAAAGCATCAGTCTCGCCTGTGAACACAGATTATTCGGGCGGGCATTTAAATTGTAAAATAATTTTGAATTTTGGTATCCAACAAGCTGCACCAACACAGCCCTCCTTCGAGAGCTTTGATGCATTAGTGAAGATGAAGAGATGATTCGACCAATTATATTCAGCTATTTCCTTAAATTTTGTGTTGGTGCCAGGAGGTTTGTGACAATACAAGGAGAATAAACTAGGGCATTATAAGGTGTAACGAATAGTGGATTAGAAGGAAAACAAGAAAAGTGATTAGGGAGAGAGGTAAGTCTAAGGAAGCTATCAAACAAATATGGCACTGGTTTGCCTTGAGGGATGAGATCAGCTAATTCAGATAACTTAGACCGTAAAGGATGGGAAGACAGCTGCAACATTTTACTCACAAATCGGTCAGAAAGGAATTGTCGACGGATAGGAAATGAAGGATCTACACACTCCACCTCCAACGCAACGGTAGGAGTAGACTTCATCGCACCTAGGACAATCTGAAGACATTTATATTGTATTCGGTTTAATTTTTCAGAAGCTAATTTATTAAAGGGGTCTAACACACATAATCCATAGTCAATATGACTACGAATTATAGCATTGTACAGCAGTTTTTGAGTATAAGGGTGTGCATGCCACCACACACCAGACACAGCTCTCAAAGCATTAATGCCTTTTTCACATTTCCTGCTAATATATTCACCATGAGCAACTCCGTTCAATCGCTTATCAAGTATTATGCCTAAAAATTTGACGTTTTCTGTTAGATGAATGGAAATATTATCACACACAATATTAAAATTTGGAATTACTCTCTTCTTTGTAAGTACTACCGCTTGACATTTAGGTACAGATAATGCCAAGCCATGATCAGAGAGCCACTGGCTAAGATGGTGCAAGGCAGTATTTAAACGATGAGTTATGTCCTCCACAGAATTTGAGCTGTAATAGAGGACGATGTCGTCAGCATACTGAAGGATGTTACAAAAATTATTCACAGATAATTCATATACACTCGTATATACACTCGTTTACACTCATGACCTGACATATGTGTATATATGGTATATTATACAACAGCGGACTAAGAGCTGAACCTGAACCCATCCTCGGCGGAATACTCAGCTGACGCAATTTCTGCCTGAGCACCGGAAGAAGAACATTATCATATGCAGATGCAACATCTAGAAAGACACCAACCAAATACTCTCCTTTGACTCCTCTGAAGATTCAATAGGCGTGGATATAAATAAATCCTGGGATGGAGCCGAAGGAGGAGCCAATTTGTTTGCAAATCGATGAGCCAGGTAGAGGGATTATTGGAATTAAGACCACTGACATTGTTAAGTGATCGGCGAAATCTCTTAACATTTGTCCAAACAAGAGAAAAAGAGGAACGAAGACTAAGGGATTCACAAAAACTTACCCAACCAAGTTTTTTCTTTTTCCCAATGCAATTTCTAAGCTTCGCATCAATGCGTCTGTATTTGATATAATTCTCCATATGTCATACAGGCTGCGCATACATGTACTGCAGCCTGTACATGTCAGTCATACAGGCTGCGTATGACTCTTCGGCACATGTTCGCCGACTGACAGAATCAGAGCATTCCTGATCCCACCAGGGATTGAAATGCATCCGCAGCGTCAGCAGCAGACATAATGGCAGAGACAAACCTATCATAGTGAACAGAGATATTCTCATAATTACCAGATTCAGAAGATTGCCCAAAATGCAAAAGGAGTAGGAGTGGGGGGAAGTCTATTATTCAAGGATAGCAAAATCGGGAAATGGTCACTACCATGGGTAGATGGAAGTACCAACCATGATACCTGGGAAGCAAGAGAAGGAGAAGATAAGGAAAGATCAATAGCAGTCCTAGAGTTCTGATTAGGATTAACCCTACGAGTCGGCGATCCATCATTGAGAATGCAGAGATCAACATCATCAATCATGTCTACCAACGAAGGAGAAAATCCATCACAGTAGTAACACCCTCACAGAGTGTGATGGGTGTTAAAATCACCCAGGACCACCACAGGGCTAGGAAGTGAAGAGATCATAGACTTAAGCTGTAGAAAGATGGAAGCGGAAGGATGAGGGAGGTAAACAGAAAGGAAGGAAATACCTAAGGACCTCACAGCAACAGCATTCAACTGTTGACTATGAAAAGGGAGAGGAATACGGGAATATGGAGAAGAGTGCCGGATGAGGATAGCACTACCTCCATACCCGTCATTTCTGTCCTCCCTTAAACAGGCGAAACCTGGCACCCTAAATAGGAATTCAGGCACCAGCCATGTTTCCGAGAGGGCATCAATGACAGGATTATACATAGAAATAATATAAAGTAATTCATGCTTTTTAGCACTATTACTTTTACTATTCCATTGTAGGAAGACTAGTGGGGCCATTATGAAGGATTTGAAAGATTTTGAGTAGGTTTTGGGCAACATTGGGCGGTAAAGGAAGTTCATCAGCGGTTGAGATTATGCTTACAAGTGTCAGTCAAAGCAATTAATACATCTTTCGTAGATTCTGCTGGACTGTCAGAACCTTGATTAATGGCACAACCATCAGGAAGGGAAGAGGAATAATTGCTAATACTGGTCTGATGAGCTTGTCTATTGTATCCCTTTGCTATAGGAGCGTTGGGACGGGGAGCTTGGGAAACTGTTTTACGATAGGATTTACTGGGACTAGCAGGATATCTGCTTTGTTGGAATTGGGAGTTCGTGAAAACAGGAGGTGAAAACATTTCCTTAGCAACATCTGCATAGGAACGTTGGACCGATGGGAAGCGTGATGATGCTTCCATATATGAGGTACATTCTTGCGACATAACCGCCTTAATGTTCTGTTGTCTTACATACTCAGGGCACCCTTTATCGGTTGCAAAATGTTTTGATGTGCAATGGATACTGGTTGAATATTCCTGTAGGGTATCACATGTGTCACCAGTATGGGGTTGGGAACACTTATAGCACCTTGGCTTTGATCTACACTGGGACTTAACATGACCGAAACGACAGCAATTAAGGCATTGGATTGTAGGATATTTGTATAGTTCAATATTAAGGACGGATTTATAGGAAAATACTCTTTCAGGCAATAGTTTTACGACAATTTGAGTTGGTACCCACGTAACTACACCCTCACCTACATTCTCCCGATTCATTCGTCTTACTTTTATTACTTCTCCGCAAGCATTAGGGAATATCAGTGAGCCAACAAACTCTTCCAAAGACCATTCAACGGGAACTCCTTTTACAATTCCCATCCTTGTAATATTAAATGTTGGGATTACACATACATATTTACAAAGGCTAAGGATGGGATTCGTCAAAAATTTATTTGCTGCCTCGGCAGATGTAAACTGGACGCTGATTTTATTGCGACCAACATTTTTAACTCCGTCATTAACTATATCTGTTATTTTATTTGTATGTAGAAATTGTCCAAATTTAATAGCTCTTATTGCGGTCCCTGCAGCTGGATCAGGAGATTCCCTTGACACATACACAATAAAGGGACCTTTGTCTGTACTAATATAAGACTTTGGGGCTTCGGATAAGGAAGGGAGGGTCCATACATTTTGGATAGAAGTAGTAGCGGTGGATGGTCTATAATCGTTTTTTTACATTGGTTTGAGGACGATTCCTTACCTTGTCTTTTTCTATTCCCTACGTGTACTGTGCAATTTACATTACCATCCCCAGGATAAGGGGGGTCAGGAGGAGGGTCAGGGTCCATCTTCGATAAAATAACCTAACTATAAAATACAACTTCTCTAACCTAAAAAAACCAGACCCTTTTTGATATCAAAGATGTGTTCCTTCACCCTAGTACCGATGCTTCTCTTTGATTAACCAATGTTTGACAAGCTACAGTCACAATCTAGTTTGTATATGTTACACCTGCACATTGTAAAGGAATATTACTTTTCACTGGTCTCAAGAATTGGCTCACTTTCTTGTGAGGCTTGTATATAGTTTTTATGGAAGCTATTCTAAAGATGTTGCCAATCATGTCTGTAACACCCTTCTTAATATGGTAGAAGTGCTGGCTGTCTTTCTACTGTGGGTGGCTTTTTGGTCTTCTGACAATGCTGGCGGGGAACTTGCAGTTTGTTCTGAAGAAGAGAATTCTTCACCTGGCGAAGCTCGTCCCCTAGGTGTTCAGCGTCACAGAGGTGGTTGGCCTTATAAAACAAAGATTTGCCAACGGTAGATAACTGTGTAGGATGGTGGTGCGCGTCACCATTGAGGTATCTATTGGTTTAGTTTAGTTTATACATTATTGCACACAAAATTTCAAGAAAAAGAAAATACAAATAACATAGAAAAGAAATAAATAAAAACAAGTAAGCAAAGGCGGCCTTATTGCTTCAAGCAATCTATTACAGGCAACCTTTGATAAAAACAAAGAATTTAATATACAAAAAAGAGAAGAGTGGAATAACGTTAAGTGCAGTAAAAACAAAAGAAAAAAAGAGATAATACTAAGTAAACATCGGGAACGCCGGGAACTTGCCGGCTTGTAAATGAACTTCTGCCCCTCCACAGTTTGAAGTTTATCTTACAATGGTGACAAACTCTGCGGGCTCTGGCTACAACTCTTTTATTGGCACGTTTAGCTACTATGTACTCCGGTCTGTCTGCCACTTTTTAAAGGTAGCCTTCCTTCCATGAGTCGCTTCCTGCACCTTGTCATTCCACCGCCATGTTTCTCTATCGATGAAACGTCCTCCTTAGAAAGGAAATGTTAAAGATAGCATTAAATTTTTTATAAATAAGTTCCATAATTATTATGACGGTTTATTAGGTACGGATTTATTAGATAAATAGGAAGTGGCTATCGATTATAAAAGAAAATTATTTGTTTGAAGAACGCGTCGAACCGTTTACAAATTTATAATTCATGTAATTTAAATTTATACAAAAAATATTATACCGGCAGGTACCTCAAAATTAGTAAAATTACCAATTAATATTCATGAAGGTGAGATTTTTATCCCAGAACAAGTCAAGTCTCTAAGTGTATTATAAAGGAATGTTTAACTTGCGCGAAAAATAACAGAGCTATTTTAGAAATTTATTACCTCATTCATAATTTTCTCTATCGATAAACCTATCCAGGCCGAACTAAATAATCTCTATATATAAAAAAACAGTAAAAATATTTTGTCTGCATATTTTTGACTGAAATGGATAAAGGGCCACTTAAAAAGAATAATAGAAAGCAAAAATATTTTTTTTTCTTGTCTGTCTGTCTGCCTGCCTGCAATCTTGCCCAAAGACAAATCTTGTCCATTTAGGGCGGACTATCAACAACGCCTGAGCCACTTTAACATACAGTCCCTAGAAAATCGGAGGCGTGTGGCTGATTTGGTGACACTGTACAAAATTTGTCACAGTAAATTAGATAGTTCGGACTTACTATCACAGGTTAACTTAGTCGTACCTCGACTCATTCCCAGACATCCCCTTAAAAATATATTTTTATCCAACACTTCCAAAAGTAATCTTTTTCACCTATTGATCGGGTATTAGATCTGTATAACAACCTGTCCGACCATGACATCGATATCTTCCACGATACACTTATTCGAGTATCCGGTAGTAGTCCGGTTGAGCGACCATCGCGGAAGCCATATTGACGGCCATTAATCAATCGGTGATCCTCTAGATAAACCAAGAGGTGGCTATTAATGATGCTCTCCATGATTTTTGAGAAAAGGCCTGTAGTTACATGGATCGGAACAATCGCCTTTCTTCGGGATCAGGTGGATAAGAGCGCTCTTCCATGAATCTGCGACTACGCCGACTGAGTGAGAGTGGGGAAACAAGCGAGGCAAAGAGAGTGCCCAGGAGATCGGCTTTCTCTTTTGCCGTGTGGACCAAGATGTCATTTCCCGTGCGTAATCGCGGAAGTGAAGGCTGGCTAAAGTTACCAAGTGCCGCCTTTGAGAGCGCCCAGAACTGATGAGTTCCGGACGGGTAGTTTACAAGCTTCTCGCCGATTGGCACTACAGTGCTAGGAATATAAAGTTCCATGCCCTGCAGAATCACGTCGGCAACAGCAGTGACACAGGTACTAGGATCATCAAAAGAGAAGCAAACCGGCCCCCAGAGATAAGATGAGTAAAATCTACTGACTTGTAGTGCCAGACGCGGCGAGTTGCGGGTGTTCTGCGACTGTCGCCGTTAATGGGCACGACACTCCGTACCAGGCAGTGGTCAGAGGACCCCAAAGGGCCATCGACGACAACCTGGTATTGCTCTGGATGTGAAGTCAGCAGAAGGTCTAATAAGGAGGTATTGTGGTTGTCCACGTCCGAGGGTCGCGTAGGCGATTCAACCAATTGGGACAATCTATTCACCTCCCCGCGTGGTCGGTGGTGCGTGATCCTAGCCAACTGGCATTGTGCGCATTAAAATCGACTAGTATCACGAGCTCAGCAGAGGGGGTGAGAGCATATCGTCAATAGCCGATTGCAAGTGCTCCATGAGCTGATCCGTTTCCTCATTACCACTGTGGGACCTGTAAAGACATGCGTAGACTCGGGCATGATCGTCTGAGTCAACACGGAGCCAGATAGTTGATAGGTCCCGACCTTCAAAATTTGCAAGACGACTGAAACTTAGGTCCTCCCTTACGAACACACCGACCTCGGCATGAGGAATAAAGTTGTGTTCTATTTTATAGCCGGGGTATAGAAGATAGGCTGTGTCGCTCGGTCGGGAAATTTGTGTCTCCGTTAGGAATAACAAGGCCGGCCGTGCCGTCTCAAGATGGTGGTGGACGGCATTCAGGTTGGAATGTGTTTACATTCCAAACTGAATGAAACCCCTGATAGTCCACGTTTAGGGTGGTAGGGGTTGCCGTGGAGCGTACGCCTCGTTTGCCTTGTCTGCAGTTTTGTTTAATAATGCGCGGTACTGTGCACTCCCCAGAATTCGAAGGGCAGCCTGAGTTAGCAGACTCAGGGAGGGATTCTCCAGCACCGGAGGTGCTGGTACGTTCCTGGGGTAGTATTTCTTTAAGTGCCGCTTTCATATTCCAAGGAGGGGTGGGGGTTGGGCTCCTGAGCCCGGCATTACCTAATGCAAAACGCAGCGGCATAAAGCCACTACTTAACGCCGGTTTTAAATGCAGAGGGTGGTAAAGGTCCGGTCGAGTCTGCCATTGCTGGCGACGTGACTCTACCACACGTACTTTAGTCGCCTCTTACGACACCATTAGTACCAGGGTGATCCGATTCTAGGCCGGGATCACACGGCCGGCTTTGACCATTTCTACATTCAGCCGGCTGAGGGCCCATCTCGGGAAACTTCGAGAATTGCTAACTAGGCCTCTAGATGGAATTACAGGCAAGGGCTGTGTGGAAACCTCAAATCTTATGTATAAATGGTCTGATAAGGTCTCCACCTCTTCTTCTACTCTCCAATTTGAGACATTGCGTGCGACCAATGAGTTAGCGAATGACAGATTCACCATGGACCCTTCATTGTGCCGCAGGCAGGTGTACGCTGACCCTACATTAAGCAGAGTCAGATAGGTGAGAAAAACCCACACCTGTACAGCTTTTCCCTTGCTGTTTGAGATATGGTTGCCTCACGCTCGGGATTTGGCGTTGAAATCACCGAGGACTAATGTTTTTTCGGCGATTGACTAATCGCAGTCCTGACGACGTCAAGAAAAATCTCGAATTCCGCCAGGCTGCGATTGGGGGAGAAGTATAAACCTACAATAATGTAATCCCCCCACTCTGCCACAACGTATCCCGAACCTCCTTCCAAAGCTGATATGGTGGGGCCGGTGATGTTCCCAAACACAATAGCTACTGAACCGTCCAAATCTCTAATCCAAAGCGGGTGGTTGGGAACAAAGTACGGCTCACAGACTACACTAACGCCTATATTCCACTCTGCCATGGACTGCATGAACAGATCCTGGGCTCTGGCAGAGTGGTTGATATTAGCTCGTCATCCCTTCGGTGATACCTAATTGCACCAGATTAATGCCCTGCTGTGCTCTTTCGAGTAACTGCGCACAAGAGACTCTTCGCGATGGCCTCTGGGGTCAAAGTAACTATGACTGCGCATGTGCGAGGCGGTTTAGCCACCTTAGGTCTGGCTGACTGCGTCGATTTTGGTAGACTCGTCGCTTTAGGCGTAGAAGTGGTAGGGGATTTCTTCCCTTTCTTGCCCTTTCGAACAACCGTGGTCCAAGAACCATCGTCTCTATTCTTACCTGAAACTTGAGGTACTGCACAGCCCGTAGAAGATAGTCCTGAATTCTGATAGGATTTAGATAACGATGACTTATCCCTCAGCTGCGACGATTTAATTGAATTCCTTGTGCGTCGTGCTTTATGCCTAGAACTTCTTTCATTCACCTTTTCCACCGCTTTCGATTCCGTCAGGGGTTGTGCGACTCTCACAATTTGTCTATCATCGTCCCCACTGAAAATACAATAGAAATAAATAAGTAATAAAATAAGTTCAGGCGCCGATTTTCTTCACGCAGTCGACGTACCTCTTCGCTTTGAGTGCGAGAAACCAAAGACTTAACAATATCTGTTACCGCTGCAGCAGCGTCCTTAAGTTTGCGCACATAAGAGCCCTTAAGGTGGTCAGACTTCTTTGCAACCTCCTGTATAGAAGCCACACATTGTACTGCATAGGCGCGCAGCTCTTCAGCTGAGCATAGAGAGGAATCCCTCCTCTCTTCTACCACAGAAACATCGTTCGCGTCCGACGTACGAGCAGATGTGTCAGATAAGCTCTGCTGAAAATCTTCCTCATTGGTTTCCTCATCACGAGGACCTTTCTGAGCTCTACGGACGCGTGTTGGACCATTGCCGCGAGTATTCGGGGGCCGACCCCTCCTCGACGTATGGCATTTGGATCCATTCATTGCCTCGGTTTCCGTGCCAGAATATATTTCTCCTCTAACCGTCTTTCGCTTACGACGAAGGCACCTTATATCGCCCGAGTCCGAAGCAGACTCTAAAACTCCTACACTATCATCTTTTTTTAGGTTTTGTTTATCGTTTTCCATGTTCCCACGAGTATGGGGGAAATAAACGTCCGTCCAAGCAGTGCCCCGTTTACTTGGATAAGCCTAATTTCGCCACGGGTGTCGGCCGGTACCCTGGCGGGGACAGCAGTAGCGACTGATCTTTCCATCAGCCATCGCGCTGCTTCGCCACTTGGGTTGAGGTGATTTTTTATAGAGGTTTTCTTCGTCGTGGTCCGGCTGGTGAAGGCAAGACCCTCGGCCCCGTGCATGGCCGCGAGACATGACCACAAGCACCGCGCACGGGATTACGAAAATGGCGGAGAGCAACGCTCTGTCCGACGGTGGGGTAAGTGCACACTGAACCCGCCCTACCTCCACGATGACCTAGCGCATAGGCGCAGAGCCACATGTCCTTTACCCTTCCTACAATCAAAATCCCTTCCTACAATGCGCTCACGGGACAGCACCACGACTGTGATGCTGCTGCCCGCCCCGTTGCCCAGGGTGCATCACAAGGAGGTCACCGACATAGCACCCCATCAGGAAAAGTACCTGACTCAACACAATCAACACAACAAAACAAAATTAAAGCTAGATAAGGAGCAATGTTAGTTATAATTATGCTAAGAGCTTTAACAGACATGCCCCATAAGTCACCAGTTCTCTTTATAAGGCTTTAGGCTTAAGGCTTTTAAAAATTTTCACAATTTCATCTGGTGACACATTCTTAAACATTAAATTCTTCTGTAATACCCACGTTTCGCTGCCGTATAACAATGTCAGTACCAACACTGCATTGTGTACGGCCCAACGCGCAGCTGTGCTAACGTTTCGCCGTCTCATCAATGCAGCTAAGGCACAATTAGCCCTGTTACCGGGAGCAATATGACTTTCCACGTCCATCTTGGTATCTTCCATTTCTACTGAACATATTTCCCAAGTATACCACCTCATTCACTTGTTCTAATATCTTATCATTCACACTGACATTGCATTCCGTCCTCTTTTCATTTCTTTCAAATACCAGAACCTTTGTCTTACTCGCATTCAGGCTTAGACCATTGTTTTCACACCCTTCTTTAAGAGAGGTGACCAATGCCTGCAACTCTCATTCCGATGATGCAATAAGCATTGCACCATCTGCGTACAGCAGGCAATTCACATTCAAGTCACCTACTTTCACTCCCATACCACTTTGTTTCACTCCTTGGAGACAGCCATCCAAATACAAATTGAACAACCAAGCTGATATGGCGCAACCTTGATTAACACCCGATTGGATGTCAAACCAAGGCTACATGCCAGCTTATACTCGCACGCAGGCTGAGTGATCTTTGTAAAGAGATCTTACAGCCTACAGAGTCCGTTCACATTGTACCGGGGTAGTATCTCCCATAATTTCGCTCTTACAACTCTGTCAAACGCCTTTTCCAAGTCTACAAAAGCACAGAAAACTTTTTGGTCAACAGCCCAAAATTTTTCCGTGATCATGCGGAGGGAAAAGATCTAAAATATGTTTTTCATATACCAAATCATTAAATTTGTCTAGACTACTTGTTAATAAATCATTTCAGTTTTTAAAATGATATTCATCTTCTTATAATAATTTTCTATATAATTTTAATAAGTAATCACAAGAAAGTTGAAATATGTGCATTTCGGAGAACTGGCATTTGAATAAATACGAGTATATTCTGTGACGTGTATTATCTATGGATTGAACGATGGGAGTTTGTGGGAGTTTGGCAAGCCTAGACAAGCGTATAAACTTGTCGTATTACAGCTTGTCAAAATCAAACGAATTGTAATGACTAACATTTTGTTGCTTGGAAACATACATAAATAAGGGTTATAATTATGAATAAAACAAATTGCTTTAAATAAGTAAATTAAAAAATCGTTTATTTTCGAATATATAATATTGTGACTGAATAAGAATTTCTTCTTTTTACTAAAAAGCAACAATAACTATTTAAGATGTCTATAGAAATAGAATCGGCAGAGTAAGGTTTTAAGTTATAATATTTAATTATTTTGAAGTGTTATACATTGAGTAGATGTTATTGCATAATTTATTATTCAATAAATTTTGTGCATTTCAGTGTAATTCGGCTTATCCAACAGTATCTTAAAGAATCTAACCTCGCAAAATCCTTGCAGAGTTTACAGGTAATCATTGTGTGCATTATGCATATATAAGTAAATATACATTCTTCTTCATCCTGGCATTAATCTCGGCTATTGCCAGGGTCTGCCTATATATATATATATATATATATATATATATATATATATATATATATATATAAATATACACTGACACTTTAAATATAAATAATGTACATAACAGTTTTTAAGCTTACACCCTAAATCTGAAAATTTTAATAAAGTAATATAATAATATTTTTATTCCCTTTATAATATTAATTGACAAATAACTATTAAAACGCATAAAAACGAGAAAAAATCATTAAATCAAAATTAAAACAGCTTCTCGCTGTATCCCGCACACGACAGGGCAGGAGAAGGAACCTAGTGTTAAGACACTCTGTTCCCCACTTTCTGCCGAATTCTGGAGGCACGAGGCATGCGTGTTGAGTGTCAGGACTCAACGCCGCGCTTTGCCTCAACACCAGAGTGGAGAAATGGAAATATAAATGTATATAAATATCTCACTTCCTCAAGTAGGGATCAAACCCACAACTGTTGCGTTACAGTCACACCCTTGTGCCGCTGCGCCACAACGACCATAAAACAGAGAAAGATGGACATTTCTTGTTTTACTATATAAAATTCTTAAGTACTACAAGGCCAGTTATGGTGCAGGGGCACAAGAGTTCAACTGTAAATGCAATGGTATGTGGGATTGATGCCTACTTAGGTAAAGAGATATTTAATATTTCATTTCCTTTCTGTGGTAACAGAGCAGAGCCCAGTGTTGAGTTCTGCCACCCAACAGAATACCTTTAGAATATTGTAGAAAATGAGGCACGGAAGAGTCTTAAGAAATGTGTCTTAGCACTAGGTTCCCAGGTTTACCCTCCCTACTTTGCTATGTGCAGGATACGGTGTGAACATATATTCATTTTTAAATGACTGGTGGTCATTTTTGTGTAATAAGCAGTTCATATATCTGTAAAGTTATACATATATAATTTAACTTAGCTTAACTTCACCCTTTATCCCTAGAGAGAACGGAGCTCCAAACACTATGGTCTCTACATCTCTCACCTCTCTTTCACCTTTCACCTTGTCCACTGTCATCAACCTCTTCATACCTTTCGTGGGGTCCTCATGCTTTTTATGTGACCATCCTCCAGTACCTTTGATACTGTGTTTCCAAAGGTCAACCATCTTGTATCTTCCATCTCTACTGAACATTTCCCAAGTATACCACCTCATTCACTTGTTCTAATATCTTACCATTTACACTGACATAGCATTCCATCCTCTCTTCATTTCTTTCAAATACCTGAACCTTTCTTACTCGCATTCAGGCTTGAATCATTGTTTTCACACCTATCTTTTAGAGTGGTGATAGTAATGCCTGTAACTCGCATTCTGATGATGCAATAAGCACTGCATCATCTGAGTACAGCAGGACAGACAGCTGTCCAAATACAAATTAAACAACCAAACTGACATGGCACAACCTTGTTTAACACCCTATTGGATGTAAAGCCAAGCCAGCTCCTACTCGCACACAGACTGAGTGATCTCTGTAAAAAGACCTTACAGCCTGCGGCAAGGGTTCTTGCACATTTTACTGGGGTGGTATCTCCCATAACTTCGCTCTTTGTCAAACACCTTTTCCAGGTACTCAAAAGCACTCAGAATCAGTGGTTGACATTGATAACATATAGTATACATTACATTTGTAAGTGAAGCTTTAAATATAGTAAGCACATTATAATGTTTAAATAATACAATATTTAATGTATATTTATTTATTGAGCTTGGTAGCCAGAAAAATTGTCTAAATAAATTTATTATCAAATTACTTACTTGATTTATCTTTTTATACAAATAGGTAAACAAATGATCAAATCATATATATTACACACATATTGCAACATTGTTAATTTTCTACTTTGACTTTGATTTTAGGAAGAAACTGGAGTGTCTCTTAACACAGTTGACAGTGTTGATGGGTTTTGTGCAGATATTAATAATGGACACTGGGATACTGTTTTAAAAGCAACAGCTTCATTAAAGTTACCAGACAAGAAACTAATGGATCTATATGAGCAAGTAGTATTAGAGTTAATAGAATTGAGGGAGCTTGGTGCTGCACGGACACTGCTGCGCCAGACACAACCCTGCTTGCTCATGAAACAGCAGGAAACCGACAGATACATGCACCTTGGTAAGAGTTCTGTCGTCAACTTTGCCTTTAGCTGATTTATGTGTAATGGAAGTATTAAGTTAGTTGAAAAACCCATATAACTTACCAGAGAACATGCTGACGCGGTCGTATTTCGACCCCCGCGAGGCGTACGGTGCGGGGGGCGGCGCGGGGGGCGGCAAGGAAGGACGACGCGCGGCGCTGGCGGCTGCGCTGGCGGGCGAAGTGTCAGTCGTGCCGTCGTCGCGG
Source organism: Heliconius burneyi (assembly GCA_018247715.1). Lineage (NCBI taxonomy): Eukaryota > Metazoa > Arthropoda > Insecta > Lepidoptera > Nymphalidae > Heliconius > Heliconius burneyi. Next base: position 27,030 of record DWGR01000109.1, read on the forward strand.
CTGCTGGCGCTGCTGGGGCAGGCGCTCAAGTGGCAGCAACACCAGGGGCTGTTGCCGCCAGGTCTGATTATATATAGGATACCATTATTTAAAATTAAAGTAGTATTTATGAAATATCAAAAACTGAGATTTTATCACCTCTTGGCTTTTTCTTCTTTTAATCTAAATGGCGCAAATGTACGCAAAATTTTATTCTTTACCCTAACTCTGGAATAGTTGTATTATACAATACTTTAATTTTGTCCGTAGTGGCAAAGGTGAAAACTCCAATTGGAAAAACCTAAATTTTAAGATATAAGTACTAAAAATTTAAAGATATCATTTTAAAGACAATTAGTTATTAAAAACGAATTATATTTTCTTAAAGAAGGGGTTTATAAAAATGTATAATTTAATATAGTTACTACAGAACTTCATGGAGAAACTAACGCTTAAATATGGCTGTATGCTGTATGGAAAATAGGGAAATATCGAAGTGTATTGTTTGAAGATCATTTTTAATCCTTTAAACTACTATCAAAAAAATCTTATTCTATTGTTTAGTTATTCTATTCTACTATTAACTATATTGAACAAACAACAGAACTTTGAAATGAAGATTTTTGTTTGGATCATTTGTGAGATGCTCTTTCTTGTATGGGCGTCGGGCTCATTGAGCGTCGTAACAAAAGTTTGAACCGCGATTGAGCAGAACAAGGGTCCTGTTTTGCAGTTCCTCTGGAATCTCTGTTGTCAAAGTGTGCCCTGTTAACAATAGTATTAACTTATAAGGCTTGAGTTATAAATTTCTTGCCAAAGAAACTGCCTTAAACCTATTATTGATTGCGATATTCCTATTTGTCCCATACGGATTGCATTGCGTTATTTCTGAAGGAGCGGTATTTGAGGTGATTGGCGGTTTATGTTCCACGTCTCATGGATATGTTGTTTTACCCCACGCTTAGCAAATCACATTTACCTATATGATAATTAAAATATCTGATTATCTTTAGGTTTTAGTAAATTATACAAAACGAAAATTTTATAAGGATATCTAAATAATCAACTGTTCCAGACATCGTACTAGTCCGAAAAGTAACATAATTATATAATTATATGGATAAAGAAATATGTGGCAATATTTAAACTTCTCAAAGATTAAATAAAATTAAATATTGGGTAAATTATTTAAATCAATTTTGAGGTACAAAAAATGAAAGTCTGGTATCCATTTGCCATACAAGTTACTGTGCGTCAGTGTGAGCGCTACGTCCTTACAGGAAATTCTCATATCACTATAAGTACAATCGCGCCCACACTATATGGTTCAAACAAGAATATAATTAATTGTAAACAAAAATTGCTTTTACCGTTTGATTGCTTGCTTTTATATTTGTCAATTTTAATTTTTTACTTTATTGCAAGCATTAATTAACGTTGAATAAAACGGTAGTAAAGTATTTTTTTTATTTGTATTTCTTGATTGAGATATAATTTATTAACATAATTTACTTATTAAGACCTCTATTGCCGTTATTAAAAAAAATATTTACTTACCCTTAACTTGATTTTGCATGCAAACTTTTTTTTTTGCATGTATTATTATTTTTATTCTTTTATATAATTCCTTATTTAAATTACTTTTTTATTGAATTTGGATTGAATAAGATTTGTTTGTGGCCGCATTATAATAATTTTAATTCAGTTTTTTATTTAATTTTTCAATTTGCTTGTGTAACATGCTATGCATGTTATAGCTATACAGCTATAACTTGATTTTGCATGTTGCTTAAGCTAACACAATAAATATTGTAATATTACTAGATAAATATGTTAAACTACGCCATTTTGTACATATGATGCTATATGGAATTATATTCATATTTAATAGTAATAATAAACCCACAGGGCAGCTTGTGGGGAGCTGTTGGGGAGTGGTGACCCCACAGACGCCTCTGGCTTGCCTTTACTGGCAGGCAGAGTGGAGCGCAAGAGTTATATGCTCGAAAGGGTGGAAGTGCTCAATCTGCGTAGTAGCAGGGAAACCCGCTCACGAGCTCCTCTTGATGGTGAAACCAGTGCACACCTCTCTACACCCTTAGCCGACCACGCCGATGTTGCGCCCGAGGTACTGCGCCGCTTTGTGGGGGCCCATCTAGTGGGAGGCGAGTCACCGTCTGTCAATCATTCAATTTGAGACTTGTAAAGGTGGACGTCCGTTAGTCTCATTCAATAGCCCAGGAATTTGGATGAGCTGGCTCATCCAAATTCCATTCCATAGTCCTAGTTTAGATTTCCACATTTTCCATAGTTCCTACGTATTAACCGGCGACCATCTCTGGGCAATTACCTGTGGTTACCAAGAGATGAATCCCAGCTGATACGTCACAGTAAAACACTTATATATTCTCTAAGGGCCTCTACGTGTTAGACCTTTGTCCCCACGCAATCCTTTCAAAGGACTGGGACTGACTTTTGAACCCGTGAATTATGAAGAGAAACGTAATAATAACACTTTATTGCGCATAAATTTGAAGACTTTACAAGTTTGAATTTAAATGATCTATGTATAATTTAACACAATATGTGCAACCACTGAGATATAGTAGATTATAACGAAACTTATGTAGGTGCAAAAAGTATTTAATTATTTATCATAAATACAAACACATAAACATACATACATATATACATACATACACACATACAATACTTATGAAAATGAATCACGTAGATATAATATAATTAGAATATGAGTGCTGTTCAAGGTAGAACTTTTTAAGTTTACGTTTAAAGATTTCGTGCCGGATAAAGGAATTTCGAGGAGGTTGTTGTAACGGGAGCAGAGGTGCTGGGAGTGAAGGGTATTCGACCTCAAGAACTCAAATCGTTCTATGAGGTACGAAGGAGTGACGGGATGGTATAGGACTGTCTAAAGAAGGGTAAGAGAATGTAGGTGCCGCCGGTCTTTCACAGTTAGCCATTTAAGTTGATTACGGTATTGTGTTACGTGATCGTACTTCCTCAGTCCAAAGATGAACCGAATTATGAGGTTTTGCATCCGTTCAAGTTTATTTAGTAGTTGTTGATATAGATCTTAGTAACATATTTAAAATTCCTAAAAGTCGTGGATACTATCGAAGACGTGGCTCTACTACGTAAGCGACTTGGATGGACTGGTGAATTGGTGTAAAGAAAATAGCATGTTATTGAAAATTTTAAAAATATTTTCATATGACTTTCACCAGGAAACTTAAAACTATTAAATGTGATTGCTATGTTAACGGAGTACCTACAATGAAAGTTGACACAATTAAAGATCTCGGTGTTGTTTTTGATTCCAAACTTACATTTGATCAACATATTTCCGAAATTACTAAGAAAGCTTCACGCTTACTAGGATTTATTATGAGAAACGGCAAAATGTTTACACGTGCGAAAACTAAAATAATGCTATAACTAATATAATAGCACTGTTTGGAGACCTCACTATTCAACTAGTTAGTTGCGCATCGAGCAAATTCAGAAAAGATTTCTATGGCATTTAGCAAAATTCCGAGGAATCTCAGAAAGCAAACCTTATAAGGATAGATTGCAGTATTTTAAAATGCAATCGTTACTTGAAAGAAGGGACATACTAGATTTATCTTTTCTTCACAAATTAATGAACTATAAGTATGATTGTCCTAACCTGTTACAGTTGTTTAAGTTTAAAGTTCTCTATAAATGCCCGAGAAATCCTGTAACACTTTACCAGCCCCCCATTCGCAGAATCGTGTTGGGCTCTTATTCGCCAGTCTCTCGTTTATGTCGCCTAGAAAACGAATATTCAGCAAAAATTTATATTTTTTTGGGAATCACTCCGTAAAATTAAGAGTAAACTCGCATATAAAGTCTAATAATAGTAATTTCGATCTCGAAATCTATTTTTCCCTTGTAATTTCTTTTTTTTTTGACAACTTAGAATTTATTTTTATGCAGTTTTAGTTGTAAGGACATTTTTTTTACTGTGATTGTTATTAGGTAATCTTTTACTCACACAAATATTTGCATGTGGTGTTTATCGTAACAACCATGTGTAAAGTTCTTATTTTTCTAAGTATATATAACATATGCCAATTATACAAAGCTGTACTGTACCTATGTGATAAACCAATAAATAAACACGAGTCAGCGTAATCGAGTATAGGAAGGAGAAGAGTTTGAGACAGGGAAATTTTTGTTTTTAATCGCAAAAGATTTTTCCATCTCAAAAAATCTTACGACTAAGTTCGTCAATTTGAGGAGACCAGGAGAATGTACTGTCCATTCTGATTCCCAAATTCACAACACTGGCACTTGGCCTTAAGGAAACATTAATAAATAAAATTGGGGAGAGAAACCATTGTAGTTGAACTGAATGAACTGACAGTGTTGCGTTCGACTGTACCGCAGTGTTGTGACCGCCCAGTCACACGCCGCGAGGGCTCGCGGGGAATCGGTGCGGCGTCAGCGGATGTCTATGTGCAGATATCGAAATACGGGTTCTGTGCAATTTACCGCGCGTGTTTCCCATATGCAATAAAAGTTTTGTTGGACTATACAAAGCCACGGCACAAGTTTGGTGGGATTACATATCTTTCCTTGGGCTGATGGTTCCTAATTTTCATCTCTTTGTTCCACTACAAAATCTTTGGTTTCACTGGCAAAACTATTATTTCGAGTGTTATTAAGTTCAAGTTGTAATAAATGTATTATTTCATCGCCTTTTAAAGAAGATATGATGTAAATCTGGAATTATTCACAAATTTTACTGCATCCCTTGCAACGGTCTTATCGGCGACTGACTTGGTTTGCCTCGACAGCACGTTAGGACGCGGTGTTATAAAAAGACAGTGATATTTCGGTTCACTGTTTTTTTATAACACCGCGTCCGAACGTCGTCGCCCCGTCGAATCTACAACACAATATATTAAAAATCAAATAAATTTAATCTTTAAATATATTACAGGGACTACAATTGATCTTTTCCGCGGTAAAGCAGCCATCAGAGATGAAGAGGATGACCAGTGTCCTACACAACTGTCAAAAATTATCAAGTTTGGCCAAAAGTCACATGTAGAGTGTGCAAGGTATATTTTATAATATATTTATAATTAAATACTATTATAATATAATTAATAATATTTTTTTAATTTTTTTTAAATTATAGTAATAATATTGTTCTGGACCCCTAAAAAATATGCCTGTTAAAAGTGCAGCTCTTAATTTTTATATTAAGAGGTGTCTAATCGCTATTTTCGATTTTCCATATAAATTACAAGGGGAATTTTGTATTTTTCATTTGAAACTGTTGCGATTTAATACGAGTACTATTAGTACTTTATAATTCTCGCACTAAAGCGAAATTTCATATCGTACTTGTTTCCCTTGACTTCACCAAGGAGGGAAAGGAGATCTTCAACGTGAAGTCGATATGTTCTGTCACCGGCATCAGAGTAGAACCCCTATACACAAGGAGTCTCATTAGGCAGTGTCACCGCTGCTAACTATACGCCCAAGAATTGTTTCGCGCAGCCTAGGTGCGTTAAGTGCCTAGACGACCACGCCACTGCGGATTGTCCCCGCAAGCTTCCAGATCCCGCCGTCCCTCCCAGCTATGTGCTCTGTGAGACGCAGGGTCATCCCGCGAACTCTCGCGGATGCTCCCGCGTGCCTCGTAGGCGCACCAGACGCGGAGGCAAAAACTGGGGGAGCCAATCCCCCCAACCGAAACAAAGAGGAGCCGGCTCCTACTAAATACGTGCAATCCTGAGGAGAAAGCGTGGTTGAAACTCGCATACCCTTCTCCGGTAGTCACCCGCTCTGCGGCGCCGGCCGTCAAGGTGGCGGCTCCCACCTCCATTCCCGCGTTGCCCCCTCCAATGCTAGCGGATTAGCACTAGTGCTAAACTACGCTAGGTTTATAGATTTCGGCGAACTCAGTGTGTTCGCAAACACGAACGATTCCAAGCAAGCTCGCATTGAAGCCGTGAGCGAACATTACGCACTTAAGTCTATATATATATTCTTTATTGCATATAAAAAAAAACACAAAGAAATAATTAAAATGTAAAGATAGTTTACAAAGGCGGGCTTATCTCTATAAGAAATCTCTTCCAGCCAACCCATGGAAGTGGAAGAGAAGCAAGTTGCGGTGTAGAGACCATTAATGCAATTAAAAATAAAGAAATAGAATAAAAAAAGTATATAATATCAAAAAATTATAAATATAAAACATAGTATCTATAGAAAATAAATTATATATACAAACATTTATACATACATATAAATAAATATATAATTATATATACAAACATATTCATACTAACTATAAATATATAGGTATATACGAAAAAAAAAAACATGATCGAGTGAGTTAGTCAAATTAAAGAATACTGAACTAGTTTAATCATTCACACTTGCTAATAAATGTTTTTTTAGTTGAGATTTAAAGGACATTAAGGAAGGACTTTTCTGGATAGGATTAGGTAGTTGATTCCAGAGGGATGGGGCATACACAGAATAAGATTTTTGCATAAATTTGGTATTACTCTTCGGTATGTCAAGTGACG
>DWGR01000110.1:0-33437 GCA_018247715.1 Heliconius burneyi
CGTGGCGCGTGGAAGGAAATTTCTACGAAACCGCACAGTAGTAGAGTGCCACGAATCCAGATGGTGTGGATGATATTTCAGTTTGTGACGTAATGTGCGGTTGGAAAATTCGGCGGCAGGTAACAGACCTTCAAAAAGCGCGTCTACCTCCACCTTAAAGGCCGGCAACGCACCTGTAGCTCCTCTAGTGTTGCACAGGGTCGTGGGCGGCGGTGATCACTTACCTTCAGGTGACCCGAACGCTCGTTTGCCTTGTCCTTATACCATAAAAAGAATGAGCCTCTGAGATGTCGATTCTTTTGCAGAGATTTTTATAATGATATAGGAGCATGTAACAGTATTTTAGCAGTACTAGACTCTGATAAAGCCAAAAAATTATTGTATGTTGTTCAGAATAAAAACAATTAACTGTAATGAACATTAAATAGAATGTAAAACAAACAGAGCGGCATGATCGTTGTCACGACAAAGCTCATAAATAATGAAAAAAAAAAAGAAATATATTGAACTGTATTTGTAATAAAGAATATTTACTATTATTATTACACCAGTCAGGCCAGTCGTAGCGCATGGGCACAAGGTGTGACTGTAAATCCGATTTTTTGTGTGTCCGATTTCCACTCGCGGAGATGAAATATTTATTTTAATTTATATTTTCATTCCTTCGCTCTGGCGTCGAGGCAAAGCGCGGCGTTGAGTTCTGCCACTCAACACGCAATGCCTCCAGAAAGTAGGGAACGGAGTGTCTTAACACTAGGTTACCTCTGCTTACCCTGCTGTGTGCGGGATACAGCGTGAAGCTGATTTAATTTTTAATTTTATTATTACACCAAATGTAAAATAAGTACGTAAGTAAACACCTAATAAAAAACGTTTTAAATATTAATTCCATCAATGTTAAACAACTTTCTTTAAAAATAGAAATAAATTAAACCCAAAAATATACCATTGCCTTTGACAACAACGTAACATATCGTATCGTAAAGAGAAATATTTTATTATTCATGACACCATAAAAAACCTCTGAATAACCATTTCGGGCTTAAGCGCTAAACGGAACCGGTTTTAAAAAAAAATAAAAACGTCATTTGCGTCTGACGTTTGCCTCTTCCCGCCTACAAGAATACTGCGCTCTGATTGGTCGATTCTAAACCAATAGATAAGTTTGGTACGAATTTATAATACAATGTTTTAAACTGAACTGGCAAAGAATTTATTGTAATAAGTCTTAATATTTTTATACTTTATCTGTGTGTACATTTTATTGATGATAATATTTATATTTAGAAGGAATCTTAAGTTCAGTATAACTATAAAATATTTATTTCCCTGTACAGTGTCATTTTTAATATTTTGTTTTCTGTTATTACGCACATTAAAAAAATTAAAAATAATTAAAATATTATAAGTAAACTAGTACTAGTACACTTTTTCAACTTTCATCTTCGCTTTTGAGTAAAGGCGAAGGGTATAGTACTGAGATACCTAATACGTTTATCCTAATTTTCAAGACTTTGTGTGTTGAGTGGTGGAACTCAACTCTACACTCTACCTTTACCACCAGAGTGAAAAATTGAAAATATTAAATATTTCATTTATTGGGGTGGGAACCGTACCCACAACCTCTTGCCTTTATAGTTGCACTCTTGTGCCCCTGCGACACGACATCAATATTATCACACGTAAAACATATTTTTTTAATAGTTTTATAAATAATAATAATCTATATAATTTAATCTATAATAAATAGCTTTGGCATATAAATCCATTAAAATGTAAAATCTATGCCAAGTAAAGTACTAAAATAATAAAAAATAACAAGACAAGTTATAATTACTGGCACAGTACAGTGGAGTCGTTACGTTCGCCATTTTATTACAAATTGAACCAATTTGCTACCCCTTGTAGGTTAGGGTTGTGTAAAATGTTCTAGAAAATGTTCTTTAATGGATGTTTATTATTATTTTTAATTTTGAGGCCGTCGTAGCACAGGGGCAAAAGTGTGCGATTTTAAAGGCGAGATTTAATATTATTTTTACAAATAACTTTCCTCGTTTTCTTAAGATTTGCCACTGAACAGGAAATTTGTGAAGAAAATGGGAAATAGAAGTCTCTTAGTACTAGGTTCCATCATTCCAGGCTCCATCTGCCAGCCAGCAAAAATGGTATCTAACATTTTGTTTGATGGTACCATCGTTTTTAACGTTATAAAATATAAAATCTAAATTACACCGACTTTTAATCATTATACGTTACTTAGGTTACAATATAATAATATCATCACCCTGGTCGGATGATGGAGCCAGGACCTGAAAAGTGTAACTCTTCAGAGATTACTAGTAAACTTACCTAACCTCTATTATTACAATTCCGATCACTTGTAGAAATAGGTTGTTTTTTTTTAAATTATATAATTTTATTTAGGTACTTCTTGTAGATTGTGGTAGGGTAAAAAAATGTACTAAGACACTCCGTTTCATACCTTCTCAGGGTTCCTAGCCTTATACCACTTTATTGACTCTCTGTCCGCCTGTCAAGATTATTTTTCTCCAGATTGCGTAGAGGTACCATATCTGCAGTCCTTTAAAATACTGTGTGAAAATGTGAAGCTGCTTTGAAAATATATGCCACATAGGTAATGTCAACCCTGAAAGTGTTCTCGACCCCATCCATATAATCGCATTAACACTAAACGATCACGACACGAGTGCTTTACGATTTTATGGTTTTGAGCTTGACGCTGTATCCCGCATGTAGCACGGTAGACAGATAGAGCTAAATGCCAAGATATTCCGTTTCCCACGCACCGCCCAATATTCGAGCAATTTCTTATTTAGTAGCAGTTTTCAACATCGCACTTTGTCGTCTTCGAATGAACGAGACAATTAAATATAATAATATAATAATTAAATTAAATAATAATTCATTCACCCAAGTCAAGAGAAAATGCTAGAGAAAATATTTTCAAATCATAAAGGAAACAGTAACTCCGACTTGCAATAAACTAAATTAATATATCCAGTAACACTCGCGCCATCAAGACAAATCCAGCGGGGTTTGTCAAAATCAGTAGGTACACTGGTTTTACAGTTACAAAGGGACGGACGTACATACATACACGCTATAAACATAACCCTTCTTTTGCGCTTCGCCGTAGTCGGATAAAAAATCCTTATAATTTGATTTCGAATTAAAAAAGAAAAGGTCAAATTGGTGATGAGAAACGATCTTCTCAATTTCTCATTCAAACTCGAGGCACGTATTGATTGATTAAGCATAACGCCGCCGTTTTGGACTACCAAAAAGGGGGGGTGGATAAAAACCAAAAATTATCGTATTTACATTTAAACGCTGTACGAGTATTTGGTAAGGACATTAATTAAAAATACAATTAAAATTGTAATTTGAAAGTTTTAAATGAATCTAGTTTTTGTTTTGCAAAATTTCAATACAAAACTTCTACTGGTGGCTACTATCGAATGAATCCACGTGACGTTTTGTTTACGATTTTATTTGAATCCAAGCGGGAAAAACACTACGTTTTTATATAATCGTTAATCGAAAACTAAATCAAATGAAGTGCTATTAACCACAGAGACATCTTCATGAATTTTCTCTCTCTGCTGTGGAGGCAAAGCGCGACGTTGAGTACCGCTTAACACAATGCCTTCAGAATTTCCTCGGGAAAATGGAGAACAGAGTGTCTGCGAAGCTGGTTTTGATTTACATCTATATGTGTAAAGGGAATATTTAGATGTAATGGCATATAAAATATTAATATAGGTACATTATGCTAACATTATATAAAAGTAATTGAAGATATAGTTTTTTCCACTTTAGTTTGTAGTTGTTCCATTAGGAATTTGAACAAATGTTCCTTATAATATTTAACAGATTTAGGGAATCCGTCGGGGTTATAGGAGAATCTTTGGCGCCCCGATATATCCACAATATGGAGGAGCATCGTGAGGTTTTAGTGGGTAATGTGGATGGCCTACATCTGAAGTCCATGAGTCCCACATAACTAGCTCGAGTTCCCACTCGGGCGGCATACCTTTAGAAAATTGGGATTGAAGCCAGTCGTCGCGCACAAAACATGACTGTAAATGGGACTCGTTGTGGGTTCGATGCCCACTCGAGGAAAGAAAAAAAAGTATTTAAATTTATATTTCCACATCTTCTCTGTGGTGTCCAGATAAAAAGCGGCATTGTAATGCCTCCAGATTTTTTTAAATTTTTATATATAAATATGGATGTACCTAACTCATTCCTCTTTTTACAGCGGTGATAATTTTTGATTAAATTTTACGATTATTTTGCTAGCTTTGACCTAAATAATATATTGGTGGGTACGTGTACCTACCGATTACCGTATAGGTACTTAGGTTGTTTGAAATTAGGAAGACGGAGGCTTCTTCTTCAAAAAAGGACCACACAGGACAAAAATGTTATTTTTATTTTTTTTTGTTTCTGAAATAAGTTTAAAAACCAATCTCAGTGCAGATATAATATTAATATTACATATGTCACATGACTCATAATGAAATAATTGTTTTTTACAAATTGTAAATCTAGAAACTGAAATAAGCGTCAGTAGTAGAAATCAATTTTAAAAACATATTTCCGTTGACGATTGTGTAGTAAATCAATTAACAAGCATATTTTCGTAGCTTAACACTGAAGCGGCACGCGCCCGTTAGCGCCACGTGCGAGCTGAGCGTACAATTGGAACGAATACGCCGTATGTTTTATTTGGATTTTCTTATTGTTTTTTTATTATGAAATCTAGTTAATATTTTTTTCTGATTATTTAATTTAAGCGCGTCACTGCTTATGCGTTGTTGTTAACGCGAAGGTTGTGGGTTCAATTCACTAGCGAGGGAATGAAATTACTATTACAAAAAATCTGAGCAATTATGGTACATCTATATTTACAATTCTACACAGCTTATCCAATATAATTGCAAAATAGAAAATCAATCAAATCAATCAATTATAAATAGCAAAAGATTTTGTTTTTTTTCGGCAAATGACTCAGGTACCTACATGTGGTTGAGTTTTCCAGAGTTAGTCTTATTAAAAATTACTATTGGTAAACACAATCAATTATAAGTTTTTTTCATATACGGACAGCGATATGACAATTTTATTATTATGTATGGATAAGAAGTTACATTCTTCATTAATATTTCTTCAGTAATTCAGACCTAACCTAAAAAGGATCTGCGCAAGAAATTCAGCTGTTTTTTTTTTAAAATAGCAATTTATAGATTGAACCCACAACCACCGTATATCGATATCACTTCACTATTCCTCTATACGCTATATTCATCACAGCGGTAGTCCTGAGAACCATTCCACCCTATTCTCGCGTGCTCAATTATTTGCTTCCCTATAGAGAGGGATGTTTTAGCTTCAATTTGTGTTTTTACACCTTATTTATTATAATTTAAAAAAATCTGCTTCACGCTCTATCCCGCACACAGTAGGGTAGGCAGAGGGAGTGTTAAGATACTCCGTTCCCCACTTTCCGCCGAATTTTGAAGGCATTGCACATTGAGTGGCGGAACTCAACGCTGCGCGTTCCCTCGACACCAAAATGTAGAAATTTAAATATAACTTTAAATGAATATTTCATTTCCTCGAGTGGGAATCGAACCCACATCCAGTCGCATTTACAATCAAACTTATTGGACAATAAGCCTAATCCTGGCGAAAGGATGCAAAATAGTTGAAAAGTAATTGAAAGGCTGTTTTGTATGTATTTATTTAGCCTCTCGACATCAAGATGGGCCATAAATGTGGCAAATTCACACATGTTCTTTTAAAACCACATTTGTGATCCCATATCCAATCTATGAACCTAGGCATTTGGAATTATACGAGTATATTAAATTAGACATGGTAGATAGATCCAAACCATATATGCGATGTGATTTCACTTCTACATACATGTTCTACTCGTTCATTTCACTTCTACATATATGTTCCACACGTGTAATTTCACGGCCACATATGTGATCCATATATATTTTTGCATATCTTTACATGTAATATCAAATTCAGAGTAATACATGATAAAATATTTTTTTACAATTTTAAAGTGCTATTACATGGATCAATAAGTCCCGAGACTAACAATGAGAACAACATTTTTTTGCAAAATTATTTTTTATTCATCAACATAATCACCTTTTAGGGTGATACAATGGTTCCAACGCTTTTCCAATTATTCAATACCATGTTTATAAAAAAAATATCTTTGGCTTCAAAATAGGTTTCAGTTTCAGCGATGACCTCCTCATTTGAACCAATTCTTTTTCCCTGAAGCATTTTTCTAAGATCAGCAAAGAGCGAATAGTCACTGGGGGCTAAATCTGGCGAGTATGGAGGGTGGGGAAGCAGATCAAAGCCCAATTCGTTCAATTTTGCCATTGTTTTCATCGACTTGTGGCATTGTCTTGGTGAAAAAGGATCTCACTCAAATGACTGCCGCTTCGACTCTGGAGTGCAGTGATGTATCCATGTTTCGTCCATGGTCACGTAACGACGCAAGAAATCTTTTTGTTGCGAGTAAATAGCGATAAAAAGCTTTCTGAATCATCGACTCGTTGCTGTTTTTGTTCCATCGAAAGCAATCGCAGCACCCACTTGGAAAAAAACCTTTTTCACGCTCAATTTTTCATGAAGGATAGTAAATACACTTCCATATGATATCTGTGTCATCTCAGCAATCTCACGGACCTTCACTTTACGATCTTTCATTATAATTTTGTCACTTCATTCACATTTTCCGGTGTAACAGCTTCCACAGGTATACCCGAGCGCTCCGCGTCATTTGTGTCGGTACGACCACGCTTAAACTCGGTAAACCTCCGACAAATCGTTGGTTTTGATGGACAAGAGTCCGGGTAACATTTTTCAATCCATTGTTTCGCTTGCATGGTGTTTTTACCCATTAAAAAACAATGTTTTATCAGAACACGAAACTCGGTTTTTTCCATTTTTAAAACAAACTACAAAACGACTTTACTCTAACCTCGATTACTCAACTGTTTCTGGTCTGATCGACTTAAAATTTTGACACGTTTCAAGCAAAGAATTGTACTCTATAAAGACGTGGTTACTGTTTTACTACGAGCGCCATCTCTGGGTTGGTCTCGGGACTTATTGATCCATATGCTAAATAGGACCACAAGAAGACACTTTTAGAGTAAATACATTTCTCGTCATCGTTGATAGAATAGAACCGAACCGAGTTTTAAAAAAGACAAATAACTTACAAACAGAGTTGGCTTCTTCTTGTGCGTTCTCTACCACATTTATCTTACGGAGTGTTCTGGAGAACTGTTTGACCTGTTACCGAATTTTCTAACCGCACAGTACGTCACAAGCTCAAGTACTTTCCATACCACCTAGATACGTGCCACTACAATACTGGGGAATCGCCTACCTACGGCAGTGTTTCCAGGTCGGACGACTTGGGTACCTTCAAAAAACGCGTCTATCTCTAGCTTAAAGCCGGCAATGCACCTGTAGCTTTTCTGGTGTTACACGGGGTCGTGGGCGGCGGTAATCATTTTCCAACAGGTGACCCGTATGCTCGTTCGCCTTGTCTTTTTCCATAACCAAAATAAGCGAATTATCATCATCAGCACTTATGAAAAAAGACCTGTTTTGAAAATAAATTAACTGAGATAAATCAAAGGCTTCCAAGATCCGAGTCACATTTATTCTTAAAGATTCGATTGGCAGAACCAATATCAAAAAAACACACTACAGTAAGTTTACCCTAACTTGAATATAATTAGAGTATACATACATACTTTGGTCTGAATGGAGTAAAAACATATTTTAAATCGATCTTCAATCAAGAAAAGTTAAATACTCTTTTGTGCATAGAGTCGAAGTTAATAAATAAGATGTCATCGACGATTTTGCTGAGTTGATTATTTCTAAGTGGAATATACGAGTACATAGTTTTTTAATTTCACACTGTATTCTGCACATAACTGAGTGAGCAGAGGGAACCTAGGAACCTAGTGTTAAGACAATCTTCCCCCAAAATCTTGAGGCATTGCGCATTGAGTGGCGGAACCTAACGCTACGCATTTCCTCATTACCACAGAAAGGAATTGAAAAGTACCTATTTAATATATCTACTTCATAACCCTGAGTATGAATCAAACCTATAACCGTCGCATTTACACACACATTATATTTACACGCACATTTGTGCCAGTCCACGACGACCTCAATTTTTTACTTATTAATTCAATTAAAATTAATAAAGAGGACCTAAATCTTCAATTACAATATATTAGATTTAAAATAAGTTCCTTATAGTACCATCTGTTGTCGAATAGAATGAGTTAAGTAAATACATCTTGTTTAACTTTACGCTATATCTCTTCGTTTCTGATTTTCTGTCTATGATTCGAATGTAAAGCCATCACTATTACAATTAGATATTAGATTACCACATTATTTATTACACTGATAATATAAAACTAAAATTAATATGTAAACTAACACGACGCGTTGTGCCATCTGTTATTGAATAGAAGTTTCCTTTTAAACAATTTAAAATATAAACATCCAATGATATGGTACAAGATGAATATTATACTTAGCAACATGCAAAATAAGGTTTTTACGCAAGGAATATTTATTTGAGGTCAGTCGTGGTACAGGGGTACAAACGTGTGACTTTAAACACGATAGATCTTGCGTTCAATTTCCACTCAAGAAAACAAATATTTAATATTTTCATTGTAAATATGTGAGTTCTATTAGTTGCTATGTAATGAGTGTTGTTCATGAAACGATTTGCTTATTTCAAGGTTCGTATACTAGTCTTCATTAATTATGTTCAGCTTTACAATATATAAGATACTGGGAAGACTGACAAACACACTAAACATTTTCCTTGATCTGGTAATGAGGTAAGGAGCGGCGTCAAGTTCCGCCATTCAACATGCAATACCTCCAGTTATGTGGAAAGTGGGGAACAGAAATGTCTTAAGGGAATGGTATGTATGTAATCTCAGTAAATCTCTGTAAGTCTTAATGTGTGTACGAGGCAGACCCAGTGGTAGCCTTATTGAATTATAATAATTAGAATAGAATAATTATTATATTCATTTGAAGATTCAAAAGTGCTTACTATGTCTATTCCAATAAATAACATTTTAAATTTTTATTTTGCATTTGAATCTCCAATGTACAATATTAATATCTAAAACCTAAAAATGTAATAAAAACCACTTATTTCTATATCAAAGTTTATTAGAAAGCTAATTTCTTCATTAATAAATACATATGTTGATCAACTTCAAAACCGTGTAAATTGTTAGCATCCCCTTGCAATCTCATTAGTAGACCCCCAAAAGAAACATATGCTGATAGCCGGGAAGCAGGCTCCATTGCGGCCTCGTCACCTTCTATCCTGGAATATAAGAATTACATATTCATTAATTATAATTTGTTAAAGATAAAATTATATGGTTATGAAGTTATTTATATTATATTTTTATCACTTTATATGTTTACTTTTGCTTAGCTTCGTGTTTTATTCAGTTTAAAAGTTGAACTAAGAATCAGGCCATTGTAATCTTTGACCTGTGAGATTTACCCAAATTACTTTAACCCTTCACATTTTTATATACATGGATATACATATTTTTAGAAAATCTTTTTTTTCCTGTTCCTCACTTTCTCTGGAGGCATTGCGTGTTGATTGGCAGAACTCAAAGCCACTCGTTGTCTTGACACCAGAGTGAAGAAAATTAATGAAATATAAACATAAATAAATGTTTCACTTCCTCGAGTGGGGATCGAACCCTCAACCATTGTGTTACAGTCACACCCTTGTGCCACTGTGCCATGACGGCCTTTGGAAATCCTTATTTGAACTATTTTATTTCGATTGGTTTTGTAAAAATAAACACATATATTTCTTTTAGATATTTATTGTATCTAGAAGTACTTTTTTTAGTACCTAGACTTATAAGTACCTTCAGCGACTTTATGCTATCATATTGTAATTAGCTTTAATAGAACATACAAAAATTATGAGACTAACTAAATCGAATATTTAAAAATTATATAGTTCTCAATCAAGGATAGACTAGATGAGATACAAGGAAATAGTTCTTTTTGCATTGAAACACTGCTACAATAGGTGACTGAATGTACGTCACATTATACCTTACTGTTCAAATTACTTGGCGGTTTTTAGCAAGAATTCAAATAATGCACTTTGATTGGCTCACATATAATATACTGTAAAGGATCGTTAGGAGATGTATTCCCAATTTGTATCCATATCCAATATATTCAAAGAAAAAGGAGGTAGTACTTAAAACTACCCTCAGGGGGAAATGGTTATACATAATCATTCCCAAACTGCATTAAAAGGTAAAATTTTCAAATTGCCTTAATATAATAAATAACAATTTTTATATACTTCCAGAATTTAGTATTGCCAGATTAGTGAGACTACTATATGTAGATTTCAGCTTCATGAACGACCTAACAAGACATATTTTGGTTCAATCCCAGCTCGAGGAAGTGAAATATTTATTTACGTTTATGTTTCCATGTCTCCGCTCTGGTGTTGAGACAAATTATTTTTATTTAGCTTAATTTAAGCCACAGAAAAAGGTTTTCTCACATTGCAAAGGCAAATTATTTTGTTTTATATTATTATTTATATATTTCACTTCACTATTAGTAGTTTAGTACATTACTTATATAGTATATATTTATTTCATTTATTATGTACACCTGATATTTACTTTTATTTATTGTGTTTGTTTTGATCTCTTTATTTTTTTCCCCACACCCCATAAATGAATATTAGACTAAACTTAAAGCAAGAAAGAATAACAAAAAAAACGTTAGGTATGCGAGTATACAACTATAATCATTTAAACTAACCTGTAAACCTTTCCATACATAACATATTCAAAACTATCAGCTCTATTGCCCTCTGTTTCTAAAGGATTCCATTCTCCACCATCGGGGTAACCATTTTCTCTGAGCGTCGTAGCCAAAACTAACCGAAACTTATCACCTAACTCCATAGGATAAATCCACGAATTAATGTCTAATATTAAGTCCATTTTAAATGATTCAGATTCACAATGCAGACGACTGACCCGATCGAACTTTTTACCCTCTGGATCCATGTCTTTAACGTTAAAAATATCTTCAAATAATACACCTGCCATTTTGAAATTATGTTATAGCATTAATATAATAATAATGTGTAAAGTGGCGTTGTGTTTATAACTTTTAAAAGTTCAAAACAAGAATTAAGAAACACGCCGTTTTATCTTTAAGCTTAAGATGCTGTCAGTGTCAAATGTCAAGTGTCATTTGAATTTGACGTAGTGAATACAGGTTTATCTAAACACAGGCGTATAAAACAAGTAAATTCTCCTTTGTTTGTTTACCATTCAACGTGACATTAGCGAAGTTATGTGTTGACCTGGCACTCTCGGTACGTCATAAATAAAGAACAACAACTTAATTTTAACTTAGTTTATCTTAAACAATAATTTTATATAAAATATTTTGATATCATTAAATAATTACTCATATACAAGAATAATAATTTCTCTTTGTCTCAGGAGGAGCTTCAGATTTAAATTTTTCGTCGGGCGCTGAGTAAATGATATGATAAAATTATGCTATATTTGCAAAAAATATTATAATAATGGAATTGGCTTGGCTTGTGAACCCTATAGTATTCATTTGGGTATGAGACAATATATAAACAAAGAAATACTGTTCTAAAACTTTTTAATTTCTATTTATTTGAGTCCAAGTTCACTCATGTTTTAAAATATGAATATTTCCATATAACAAAAACATAATAATAAGAAAAGAACTTTACACTTAACAAAACAAGAAACTTAATAAACATAACAACGGAATGACAATAGTACTGTCTTATCAACTACATCATATTAATACAAAATTATATATTTACCAGTTCATAAGACAGTACTTTTGTGATTCCGTTATTATTTTTACTAAGTTTCTTGTTACGTTAAGTGTAAACTTGTTTTCTAATTATTTTGTTTTTGTTATTTTCAATTTTTACTTCTACTAAACTTTGTTCAATAATATTTACAGTACTATCAGCGTATTACTACCATAAATCCATTTAACATATTAATTTCAATTAAAAAAAGTAAAAAAAACAAACAGAGAAAATTAAAACAACGATTTCTCTATACATACTCTTCTCTTTTCTTTACAAACGTTCTTTTTTCTTGTTATATAGAAAATAACCACTTTTCTAATACAAAATTTATAGCAGTTGAAGCAACAATATCCCATGTAACGGCCTGCTTTTAACCGGCTTCTGTAAGAAAAGGAGGTTATCAATTCGACTGTATTTTTTTAGGCACTTTTTAGGATTTTTTAAACGACCAGTAAATAGATTTAGATTAGATTTAAAGCTTTATTAAGTTTATTACGGTTTCAGAATTCATTAATTCTCATATAGAATTTACAATTCAATATTAAGTTTATTATCATTTTTTAACATATTTTGATAGTATCAATACAAATTTGTAGTTAGAAATATGTTGTAGCACATGAGTTACAGCGTTCTGAAAACTCCGCCACGAAGAAAATGGGCCCGTACTTCCTCCACGATTCCGGCTAATTAGCTTATCAGAAATTAAAAAAGTAAACGGCGCTGTAATCTGTGAGCCTTAATGCAAGGAATGAACTATCATCAAATGAATATACCAAAAATTTAATTTTTGGTAGACATTTGGAAAAAAAAGGAATATTGTGTTTTTTTTTTGTTTTTGGCTATAAAGAAATAGAAATCTTTGGCGTCTTTTAACGTCAATAATTCACTCCATGCGCTTACATGTGGTGAATCCAACCCTTCAAGTCATTGGGTCTAGGCGGTTTTAAGATACAATGGAGAAAACTTAGAAAAACACAGTTTTGTGAAAAACAATAGATAATTTAACGAAAATAATAGCATATTATGATTCAAATAACTTCGCAGCTTTCTGTGTATGGATTTACTCCGTAATTTTTATTTATCCCAGTTTATCGGTACAACATACGTAATAACATACAATCATGGCAGAAGGGCACAAGCGAGCGACTTTAAACGCGATATGTTGTGGGTTCGATTCCCTCTCGGGAAATGAAATATTTGATTTATTTTTTATTCTCTTGCTCTGATAACGAAGTAATGCGTGGCCTCAAGTCCTGTCATTCAATACGCAATGCCTTCAGAATTTGGCAGAAAGTGGGAATGGAAGTGTCCTGATGGGAACTGAGATTGCCTTTACAATAGGTTCCCAAGTAAAAGTTAAAAAGTAAAGTATTTAAAATTATTATACAATATTTACATATGTATGTACAAAAATTATAGATAATAATTTTTTGTATACGCTATTTTCAATCTGTATTCCAAACAATGTTCTTTGCTGTCATTTTATAATTGTCAGAAGGAAATAAAGACCTCTTGAATGAAGCTAACCTCGTGTGTTGCACGTGTTTATTAAAAAAACATTAAAAATAACATAAAATAACCAGTGATAAATAGAGATCAATACAATTACATGTGATATATTAAATAAGTTAAACAAATAAATACAAAACGCAGTCATGACGGACGTAATGCAATCCGGCACTGAAGTTTTTTCAGACAAGAAAAAGAAGAAAAATAAGGAAGGAGTAAGCTTGGGCGCCTTTCAGAAGATCGGTGAATTCAAAATAGAGCCGTCTGAGAGTGTTCATAAGTTGGATACGGCGTATTGGCCTCTGTTATTGAAGAACTTCGATCGTCTCAATGTGCGCACTAACCATTATACACCGCTACCTTTTGGTAGTTCACCGTTGAAACGCCCAATTACAGAATATGTGAAGTCAGGATTCATCAACGTAGATAAACCTAGTAACCCTAGCTCTCACGAAGTTGTATCTTGGATAAAAAGAATACTGAAAGTCGAAAAGACTGGTCATTCAGGCACCCTCGATCCCAAGGTAACTGGTTGCTTGATAGTCTGCGTCGATAGAGCTACAAGATTAGTTAAATCTCAACAAAACGCTGGAAAAGAGTATGTTGCAGTGTTCAATTTACATTCTGCAGTGGAAAACATCCAGAAAGTTACACAGGGGCTGGAGAAATTGAGAGGAGCGTTGTTCCAAAGACCTCCTTTAATATCTGCTGTAAAACGTCAACTGCGTGTTAGATCAGTGTATGATAGTAAGCTATTAGATTATGACCAAGAACGTAACATTGGTGTTTTTTGGGTTAGCTGCGAGGCAGGTTCATATATACGTACCATGTGTGTACATTTAGGCCTTATGTTAGGTGTGGGTGGTCAAATGATAGAGCTTAGACGTGTGCGATCTGGTATCCAAGGTGAAAAGGAAGGCATGGTGACAATGCATGATATTTTAGATGCTCAATGGGCTTACGAGAATCATAAAGATGAAACATACTTACGAAGAGTAATCAAACCTCTGGAAGGTTTACTTATTGGTCACAAGAGAATATTTATAAAAGACAGTGCAGTTAATGCTGTATGTTATGGAGCTAAAGTCCTTGTACCAGGAATCTTGAGATACGAAGATGGAATCGAAGTTGACCAAGAAATAGTTATTGTGACCACTAAGGGAGAGGCAGTAGCTTTGGCAATTGCTCTTATGACAACATCTACTATGGCTTCATGTGATCATGGTGTAGCAGCTAAGCTTAAAAGGGTGATCATGGAACGAGATACATATCCACGAAAATGGGGCTTGGGGCCAAAAGCATCACAGAAGAAGATACTAATTCAGCAAGGAAAACTCGACAAGTTTGGTAAACCAAATGAGAATACACCAGCAGAATGGTTGAACAGCTATGTTGATTATAAGAAAAAAGAAAACGGAGATGGTCCTGGTGAAGATGCTAGTAGGAAACGAACAGCTAGCACTGCTAATGCAGAAGATGCTAATAACTCAGTGGAAATTAAGCAGGAAAAAAAAAAGAAGAAGAAAAAACATGATACGGAAAATGAACCTGATACTACAGTGGAAGCGGCTGAGACGTCAGAAGTAGCAGACGATTCTATAAGGAAAGAAAAGAAGAAGAAAAAGAAGAAGGACAAAGATCAGGAGAGACAAGAAGAATAACTCTTATTTTTTTAGTTTTTAAGAGCAAAAATATTTGTGTTGCTAAACTTCCATTTTTAAATGGGACTCAGATTTTTTCTTGATTTTAATTTTAATTGAATCAATAATATAGAAGCAAATAATGCATTCTCCATTCAAATCAAATAAAATAAGTGAATCATTAATTAAATTTATCATTTGGAAAAAGAAATAAAATACAGTAATACACTTTCCTTAGTTAGCTTACTTCTGGTTATGGTTAGAAGCCAAAGTACATCCTAGAGTTCCACTCAACAACCAATGTCTTGATAATTGGGCAGTGCGGTGGGCCTAGACTGTCATATCACTAACCTCTGCTTAACCTGCAATGATATTAAAAAAAACATTTTGAAAAAATATATATCTAACTGTATTTGCTTCTATATGATTAATATAATATGTAAGATCAAAAATCATTACATACATTTAAACCAGGCTAAAAAATGTGCTTGAGTAGTTTTTCATATGCCATTTAAAAACTTGTACATATTTCAAATGGAATCAATTATTTTTGTTATTCTAAGGCAGTAAGTATAAAAAAATAACTTTAAATATTAAATAAAGAGTTTACTCTACGGGTTATATTTACCTGCATTTATTTTTTTATTTCTTAGTATATATGATAATGTCATACATTTCATACACTTTGTATTAATTAAACGTTTAATACCCATTTAAAGATATCTAATATGTATTCTAATGAAAAGGAAAAATATGATAATGAATTTATTTTAAAAATGTACTAAACAACTTCATTTATATGGAAACCCATTTAAAAAAATATCATTTCAGAACTAGTAGCTTAATTGATTATTGAAATTTAAAAAACTTATCTTTATTTTTGTAAATATTAATATTAAGTTAGCTTAAAATGTTCTTTATTCTTTTAAATTCAGTATCAAGATATGAATATATTCATGTTAGTAAAGGAAAGTAGCTAAAGAAAGAATAGCTTTTTCTTCTTTTGCTATATATATATAATGGTTAGCTGTTAAGTCGAGCTTGGACAGTGGAGTCAAGTGTTAATGCTCATTTCAAAGGGGAAAACACATTCACTGTGGAACTTTGAGAACACTCAGTTCGTTGGTTGATGTCTTTTTGGCCTCATATTTTTTACGTAGTTTTTCGACCTCAAGCCAAGTCCCAGACATATTTCGATCCCCATTGTATAGTATGTTTTTCTTAAGAGCTTCTTTTTATATATTTGTCATAGAATTTAATACAAAAATACTTTTTTTTTTTGTAATAAAAATAGGCATTATTTTTAATATACTTATTAATTACGTGTATTTTAGTTATCTATAATTAATTGTCCTTAAGCCATAGTCTTTCAGCCTGAGTATCAGCTATCTTGTTTTTATCTAAAAGTAATTTTTAAGAATAAGTGTGGGAGTACTACGTAAGCTTTTATTTTTGAATGTGTTGTTTATCAATAATATAATTTTAAAGTGATATTCGTGTTATTATTATTTTTAACCTTCTTAGAGAGAACCTAATACGCACAAGCTACTCTATTTTCTTTTTTTTACCTAATTTTGAGACACTAAGCTTTTTGGCTTTCGTTGCTAAATTAAAATTATTTTGATGTAATTGATCCTAGACTCTCATTGCGTCGCCTGTGACAATTCGCTTGTTTACCAAGGCGTGAGGCAAATAGCTTTGACGGTGATTTCCCGTAGGTCCCTTCCCTAGGTTGGTTTTAACATTCTGCCCATTTGCTTAAAAATGTGTAATAAAGATTTTCAATATAACATTTGGTATAAAAGAAGCCGCCGTGGCGTACTGGATCACCAACGGACTATGAACCTACGTTTGTGGGTTCGATTCCCCTTCGAAGGAATTATTAAATTTAGTTTCATTCCCACGCTCTTAGATCAAAAACGGTGTAAAATTACTCGCATTCGCGTGGAAGGTGGGAAACTGTGTCTTATCTTAACACAAGAAGACATGTTTGTATTTATTTGGTATTTTTTTATCACCACACGTGGTCACTATTATTTTATTTATAAATGTTACTTTGAAATCGCTTTTGTAAAATGTTATAAAACGTTATAAGCCTTTATATTAATATTTATTGAGGCCGTAGTGGCGTGCCAGACTGTAAACGCGACGGTTGTGTTATGGGTTCGTTCCCACTCGGGGGAATGAATTATTATTATTTGCTCAGTCTCGTTACGAAAGTAAGTGCGGCGTTCAGTTCCGCAACTATATACGCAATGTCTCGAAATTTTTGGGTGAAAAGCAAAAGAATGGACTGTCTTAACACTAAACTTCCCTTTCATATGCGGGTATAGTATGAAATTAAAAAAAAAACCATCTATTTTATACGTATATTTTAAGTAAAGTTTGTAATCATGATTTAAAGTATAAAGTGCTTCATCCCCGTACTCAAATGGAAATAACTAAAAGACACATTGTCAGTGTCCGATTAATGTAATGTAATTACAAGAATTATTTAACACAAATAATTTTTCAATTAAAGTCAGTAGTTACTGAGACTAGCGCTGTCAACCAAACATTCAGGTTTATAATATCTCTAGATAATGAAGTCGTTATGTTAGGTATAAGAGAAAATAATAATTCTTTATATTGTATCCTATATTTTTCAAATCGACCTTATATTATTTTCCCAAATGGAAGTATTCCAAACATTGCATGTTTACCGGAATTCAACACTGCTTCACTAGCGCAACTAGCGGCAAATTTACTTTATAGTTTTAAAACAGCTATTGAACAATAGATAGCGTTAGTGTCCACAAAAAAAATGACAAAATTTTTGTTGTAATATAAATCAAAAGTAAAAATCTAAAAATAATAATTGTCTATTTAAGAATTTTATTAAATTATATAAATAGTTAAATTAAATTGATACATATATTTTTAAATATGTTTTAAAAGTATATATTTTCACTAAATATTTTTACTTATTTCAATGTCAAGCTGACTCGTCTTTCATCCATTAAATGTCAAAATTGTAAACAAAATTGTTTACAGATCTATTTAATTGGCTTTCTTTTTAACATGCATTCTCCTATTGTGTAAAATTATCTCTTTTTAGTGTACAATCTCCTTCGTGTGTCCAACGTGATTTTGTCAAAGTGACGAGTGATACATTTGCACATTGGAACGCCAAAATAAAAATACATAAAAGAAGAATTATAAAATTATATTTTTTTATATTAATTTTAAAATGACTACAGACCAAATGACAGTGAATGGAGAGCCAATATTATACAATTATGAATACTTTCAACAAGAAGACGTTTGCAGGCTTTGCTGGAGCCACAACGCTTATAATGTGATTATTAATAACTCAGAAAATACCTTAAATTCTATAAAATCTGATTTAATAGAAAAAATAACTGATTGTTTGAATATAGTGCTTTCTCCGTACAATCATCCAAATAAAGCTTGCTACGAATGTTGCACACAAATAAACAAATTTTACAGTTTCAAAAGATTGTGTGAAGAAAATGATAAAAAATTACAGGAAATCTTAAATAAAGGAGCTGATACAGCAAAGAACATTAAAATAGAACAGAAAAACCATGGCTTAGAAGAAACTTGTGTTGAAGATATTTTATATACAATACAATCTAAAAATCACAGTGAAATTGACAAAAAACCAAAATGTAAGAATAAATGGAAGTATCAACCTAAAAGGACAGCAACATATTGCAATGTATGTATGATAGATTGTAAAACAGTGGACAATTTCAAAGTACACAACTTTCAGTATCATGGGATAGAAAATGGATTATACAAGTGTTTCGGCTGCGATAAACAGTTTAAAACACGCAAATCTAGGTTTTGCCATGAAAATAATTTCTGTAAAGGTCTTAAAGATGGTTATAAATGTACAATTTGTAATAGATTCTTGCCTAGGCGAGTTATTTTTGAATCTCATATGAAAGATCATAGAGAAAATGTTCCCATACAATTGCCAGATGAAATGTTTAAATGCCAAAAATGTGAAAAATTATTTAAGACTCGAGATAATTTAAAACATCATGTCGAGAGTGAGCATCAGATGGATAAGAAAAACTTTGTTTGTGAGGTTAGTTATGTAAGAACCCATATATTAAAAGGACTTATTGTATATGTATATACCAAATATCTATGTATGTACAAAAAAAAATTATCAGTCAGTATTTAATACCAAAGCATATCTAGAGGTCTTTTCTAAGGGGGCCCTGGACTTTATCTCTGAATATTTATGTACAAATAATTTTTTTTTTGGGGCAAACTAACACCAAACTATTCTGAGATGGGCACCAGACTATTCTGTATTGGGCATGGATATTTCGGCCATCCCCCCTCTTCCTACGCCCATGGGCCCAATGTTTGTTGGTTAGATCATCACTCCTACAAAAGGATTATTTTCATTTCCTTACACTGATATTACAAAGTTCTAAGTTATTATTATATGTGCGGCATCATGTGAAGCTAAAAAAAAATTAAACACATACATATTAATAAAAATTGTAATAAACTTTAAAATTATTTTAAATAGATTGAAATCTTTATGCATCCATTATTAAGGTCACACTTTTTAATTATCTTCATATGTTTGTAAGTATATGTCTACAGACCATTATAGGAAATATTATATTTTTTATATTGGGTTGAACTTACAATTTTTAATAACTTTAAAATACTTACTAACATTGTAAAAAGTATGAAAATTATTTATGCTTTACCAAATGTCATTAATTTTTACTTACTCTCCTATAGAACGTTAACCCTTTTAGCTTTACCATAATAAACCTTTTACGCAAAGTCATTGCCTAAAAAATCACTTTGATTGTGAGCATTTATAAAAATTCTATATAAGAATTTAATTTCTTTCAGAGCTGCGGCAGAGTGTTCACGAGACGTGACTATCTAAACAAACACAAACTAACACACACCGGGGACAAACAACATGTATGTCCACATTGTGATTTCAGAACTATACAGAGATCTTCCCTTATTGTACACATTAGGTAAAGTATTAAGTATTTAAATAATTAATTGAATTTAAAATTCTAGGTTTTGATTATCACTTGTGGGAATTAATTATTTGCATTTCTTTGCAACATCTCAATAATTTCTGCTAGAGCTTTAAAAATTATTATTAATGCGATGTTTTTCAATTAGGCGACAGTTAAAGTTGTCTGACTATAAGTGCAATGGTTGTGGGCTATATTCCTGTTTGTGGAACTTAACTCTGCCTTCCACCAAAGGCCGAGGCACGAGCGTGTAATTGTAAGCACGCCATGTGTAGATTCAATCCCCACCCGAGGACATAAATATTTAGTATTTTAATTTTCTTCGCTTTGGTGTCATATGTAGTTTATATTTTTATATCTATGACCTTAAAATATATATTTTATTTAATCAGAAAACATACTGGAGAACGTCCTTACAAGTGCAGTATTTGTCCACAACGTTGTGTTTCCAGTTCAAATCTGCGTGCTCATTTACAAAGACACATTGGTCTTAAAATATATGAGGTAATGTCACTTACCTTAATCTTTTATTTAGCTTATATGTGTTTTGACTATTTTGAGTTCACTTACGTTTCTATAATAAAATTTGTAAGCGTGTGGTTTACAAAAGGCGCGGGTTCAACTCCCGTTACGTTCAAATTCTTTTATATATATTTTTTAAAATTAAATTTAAGGAATTCTCCTTTTACAGTGCCCCATATGCAACAAGAAGTTCGGCTACAAGGTGAGTCTACAAGAACATATAACGTCGCATTCGCCGCCGCGACACACTTGCGCGATATGCGGCGCCGCGTACACCCGCGTGCGCGCCTTACGGAGACACATGCAAGGAAAACATGGGAGCCCTGTGGGTGAATTAGTTAAATCATGAAATTAATGTACAGTAGAAATTCGATTAACCGGGCTAGGTTGTCGTTACACATTCGTATAATCGAACGTATAGCTTTATAGAACGAATTAGGCGATAAGACCTCTGTTTTGTATATTTCGACGTGATAAATCAATGAACGAGTGCACGCACGAAAAGTATGGCTCTTTGTCATGTTCCGCCTTAGCCGAGAGAGCAAGCGAGAGTAAGGAACATACAAGGAGTTGTAATTAGGTAATCTGTGTAATATAATAATGTGATTTAACGAGTGCATTTTTTTAGCTTCACGCTGTATCCCGCACATAGCAAGGTAGACAGAGGGAACCTAGTGTTAAGACACTCCGTTGGAGTCATCACTCTGGAGGCATTGCGTGCCAAACGAATGCAAATAAGTGTAAATTTATTTAAAAAAAGTCATTTTCAATTTTCTCCTCCTTTGTATAATAGAAAATAATTACAATTCAGTTAATTTAATAAAAGTATGCAATTTTTCATTAATGTTTCCTTATGACGTCATTACGTATAAATATGTTCCGTAAACCGACTTTACAAACAACCATTTTTTTATCAATTCTTACTTTGTATGTAATGTGTATATATTTATGTGTTGAATAAAATATATAATATTTTGTATGTACATACTGTGGTTCTGTCACCTAACAACACGCATTGTATGTTATATACTGTAGACAGAGTGAAGGACGGAGAAATTGTGTTTATAATTTAATGGTAAAGATGTTGTGTATAATTTAACTGTACGTTATTATAATAAAGATGAAGTATTTATTATATATCTAATATAATTATTTTAATTGAAGCTGTCGTGCTGCAGGGGCACAAGGGTCGGTTGGTTTGTAACGCGTCGGTTGAGTTCGTTCGATCCCCACACCTGAAGATGATTTATTTTTGATATTATATAATACTCGAATATTGTATTCATTTTGAATAATTATTTTTGTCTATTTGTGTAATTTTTTTTTGTAGTAGTCAATTTTAATGTAGTAGGTATGTAAATAACTCGCTCGCAGCCTAACC
Source organism: Heliconius burneyi (assembly GCA_018247715.1). NCBI lineage: Eukaryota > Metazoa > Arthropoda > Insecta > Lepidoptera > Nymphalidae > Heliconius > Heliconius burneyi. The sequence goes on from DWGR01000110.1 coordinate 22,078, forward strand.
TAGGCATACACACACCTGGGAACCTAGTGTAAAGACACTCCGTTGCCCACCTGCCGCTGAATTTTCGAGGTATTGCGTGTTGAGTGGCGAAACTTAATGCCACGTTTTGCCTCGATACTAGAGCGAGGAACTGAAAACATTAAATATTTCTCTCCCCTAAATGAAAATGGAATCTATAACTGTCGCGCTTACAATCACACACTTGTGTCCTTACGCCACGACGGCCTCATTGAAAAAATAATCTCTATATATAATAAAACAGTAAAAATAAAAAAGCAAAGTTAAAAAACAAGAAAAAATTGTTAATAAAGTTATTTATTGAGGCTATCGTGGCGCACTGGCAAAAACACACGCGATAGTTGTGAGTTCGATTCCCACTTAGAGGAACGAATTATTCAATATTTTAATTTCCTCTCTGGTGACAAGAAAAAGCGTGACGCTAACGCGAACGAAGTGTCTTAACTTGGGGTGCCGCCCGTCTTCCTTGCTATGTGTGAAAATGGTATGAATGTTTTTCTATAGTTAATTTAAGTAATTGAAAATAAAAAACCAAAATTATGTGTTTAAACTATGTCTATTTGTATTTTTAATATAGCAGGAAACAAAGCTTACATTGAGACTAGATCTGGGAAATTATCGCAATTTATATATAATCTTTCCCACAAAAGGGGATTGAACTCACATCCACCGACCACACTCACAGTCTGACGCTTTCCTATTTTTTATTGTTGATATTTATGTTCTTATGTTGACTAGCTTGTTCTATTAAAAAAAAGGGCAAAAAAATACAAAACTCATCGCTATGTATTTATTTAAATCTCTTTATTTCCATATTTTATTATTGAGAACATTCTACTAAGTACAGATACCAAATGTTTGTTTAAAAAAATAAACCATGCGCACTATAAATTACTTAAAACATTTACAGTACGGTCGATGAGTCCTGGCCACTCTGAAGATAGATTTTCTGAACGTTTACGCATTATTCACTCTGGAAGAAAGTAATCAAAAGTAAAAATAAATCTTATGCATCCATACGCGTGCTACTGTTAATTTCAGGACGGCCATGATTCGTCGATCGTACTATAAATTAATAATTCACAAACTTACTGACTCAACACAGAGCCGGATTCAGCGGAGGCCTCCTACTGTATTTAAACGAGGCCCCATTTTTATTTTTACATTTACACTTATTTTGTCTTCAATTTTCTGTTTTATACACTAAGAATGTTATTTAATGTTTAAATATGTTGGTTTATATTAAATAACATTTTAATAAATAAAAAATCGAATTACTTAATAAATTAAATTACAATGATTATTTAAATATTTTTTAAGTAGAAAATAATAATATACTATACCATGAACAATTTGGCAAAAATGTATTGAATACTTGAGACCCCCTAATATCAAGGGACCGTTATATTAATCCGTCTCTGATAAAATATACTACATAAATATTGTCAATACAGGAACTTCGAACAGTAAAAACTAACTTACGCTAAGTTGAGTTTAAAATTAAACTTTAAAATGGACGACTTTTGACATTTCTTGTTAGTATTTTATTTGGGACATTCGGAACGTTATTGCCAGAACAATTGGTTGTATTTTTCTAATACATATTTTATTATCATATTTATGTTTAATTTATTTATTCATATTATGTTTTCATATATTTTTACACTTTTTTGGCTTTTTTGTCGATATTTTTTTAATACAAAAAGAAATTATTAGTAAAAGGAATAATATACTTAGATAATCTAAAAGTGACCAATATGAGAAGCGAGTCGCTCATCTCTCATATATTATAAAATTATTTTGTTAATAATATTACCATGCACCTTATATATTATATGTATATACAACTTTAAAACTGGTTTTCTATACTACTAACGCCATCTAGTAGTGAGTAGTTTTAATTTGAAACTATAAAATTTTAACGTATTTTAATTTCGAACATCTACGAAATAACGTTATAAATAATATTTATAAGTAATTTCTTACTGAATTTAATTATTTTATTGAAAAGGTCCATTTTATTTAAAGTATTAAGACAAGAGGCTTAATTATTTATACATTTTTTTTTTTTCGAAAAATAATTACTATGGAATGAGAGGGTCGGGTGTCCTTGGTCCACTCCATAATAGTGTGATGCCCTTCCTAGAATTCTCACTTTCAAAAAATTAAGCCTGAAAAATTTACTAAAAAAATAATTTTAATTTAAGAAACACAAAAACATCACTTTTGTGTTTCTTAAAACAAACGACTACGTTAATTATTAGTTATATATTTGACATTAATGCTGTATATAAATTCTGTTTCTTCTACAATCCTTCACAAGACTTCCACTTTAACTCACAAAAATGTTTAAAACAAACAAACAGTACATGAACTAGTTGAGTGGCAGAACTAATAGCCGCGCTTTGTCTTGTTACCAGAGCAAAGAAATAAAAATTCATTGCCCCAAATGGGAACCCATTACCCTTGACTATAGCCGTTTTACTGTGAGGCCCTGTTCCCCCTGCTATCTAACTCATAATTTCATCAAAAACAAGTAATTTCTAAGGTTATATATTGAATACTTTCAGAGTAAGCGATATTAAAATATCGAATAATATTTATTAAATAAATTATTTGTTCCTGTTTACTTACATTATGTACAGCTTATACAGAATTCTTTTAAACTGTATAAAAAAAGTGGTTTGGATATTTATAATATATCTATGTACTTTAACTTAATATCTACATAATTCCGTATTTTACACAAACAATACAACTATAAGAAAAACAAATGAAATTATTCACAAATTTAGTATTATGATGAATAATTTTTATTCTTTATTCTTACGAAAAATATGTATCTGTATGTATTATTTATTCTGTACACTAAAAAAAAACATTTATTATCTATAATAACACAAAATTTAAATTATATTAATTAATTTGAGAAGTTCTATTTGAGTTGGAACAGCGGCGCTCAGAGACGTCAATTACAGTTAAAGTAACATTAATTGTTTTCTCTAAACGTGCGTATTATGTTTACATATTAAAATTTAATTAAGGTACATTGAAAAATTAAACATATAAATATTTATAAATAAAGGAAATAACGTAAATCTTTAGCCAAAATTTTTAGATTATTTTTATGTTTTAATTTATAATACATAGAAGTACTGTAATAGGCTTATAAACCTAAAGTCAGTTAAAAATTATAGACTCGAGTTGTCATTGTCATTCTAATCACAAGCAATAACAAATTAGGTCCAGATTCGATAAAATATCATGTTTTACTTTATTTAGAATATTAATAAATAAATATATATATTTTATTTGTGTCTTCATAATATTACGTTTATATTTCAATAATTTTCCTAAATCATTAACTGACATGTTCAAATCAATTTGGCATTGACATATGTACATGTCAAGTTAGCCGCCCTTTTTAATAGCAATTTTTTTTAATCTTTAAAACAGCCACTATGAGTGAAATTGAGTGGCGCTTAACGCCGCGTTTTATCTTGTCCCCAGAGCAATGAAATAAAAATAAATCATTTCCCTGAGTGGGAATCAAGCCCACAACTGTCGGATTTGCAGTCAGATGCTGTCCTACAAATTTATTTATACAGATTTAATGTCAATTAAAATCTTTAAATAATATCTTAACGTATTTACATACATACGATTTTATTGTACTAAATTTAACACTCCCTAACAAAAACAACTAAAATACGACATCTTCTGTTACAGTAAGTAACCACTGCGTCATGTGCGTCTTAGACGGAGGTAACAAGTTCATTTTTATAAAATTTAATTATTATATGATTCATATTTGGTGTTGTTAGAGAAAAGCTTGGGCAGCTGAGCGTTAAATCGCAAGTGCCAGGCACTACTCCGAGGTCCCCATCCTGCAACGCGATAGGGACCCATACTGTAAAGCCATGGAATACTTAAACACCTATACACCATAATAAAAAACCACACTATCTTCTACGACGGAGGAAACCAATTTTTATATATAAATAATTAATAGGGTAAGTTATTACGTAAAAAAGCTTGCTTCATGTACCCACGCCGCAAGCATTTGCCCCACCAAGAGCGTTGAGTACAAACTTTAATCGGTTTTAATATAAAACATTTCGTTTGGACAACATTGAAGAATAATTTACCGACCATATTGGAGACTGATGTGTCAGCTAGTTTCAGGCAGGCGCGGAATCTGAAAGATTAATGGTTAATATTAGTAAATAGTCATTTTAAGTTGAGTTCCGCCATTCAATGTGATATGTCTTGAAAATTGGGCGGAGAGTGAAGGACGGAGTGTCTTAATACTAGATTTCCTCTGCCTATCTTGCTATAAGTGGGGTACAGATGAAACTGCTTTCTTGATTCCTTGAAAGAGCAGAGGAAATATTAATTTACTATGCATATCTATGTTTAAAATAGCATTATATAAAAATAGATTATTATTAAATATATACTGAATTTTATTGAGACTCGGAGTCGTATCGGAAATATATTAAGGGATACAAATATGAAATACATATCCAACTAGATTGTTTTTTTCTTGAATTCCCTGGGATTCCAGATAAGACCGTGACGTGGCGCCAATGGTAACACCATAGAAGCACGCTCTTTCAAGTAAAAAAAAATTTAAGCCCTTCATAAATGACGAAGAAATCGATGGCCATATATAAAAAAAAATAGGCTTTTGAAGGCATTGTCTGTTGAGTAGCGGAACAAAACTTGTGCCCCTGCGCCACGACTGGCCTCTGTATTTTTTCAAGTTTTAATATTTATAACTAAGACGTGTCACACATGACACATTCCAGAGTCCAAGGCAAATCTTTTTGCAGGTATTCATAAAGTGGATTTCATCAAAGGAAAAATATTTTTAATTTCGCTGTATATTATTTGAATTCGTTATCATTATTATGTCCCTGGCGTGCCTTTGCCATACAAAAAGTTTTATATTTTGTAGACTACGTGTGGTCAATGGTGGTTATAAGATTTTACAGCTCGTTTTATCACATATTAAGTCGGCGGTTAATACAAATTTTCTTTAAAAGTATTTATATGGCGCCACCACGCTGTGTGTACCAACAATGTAATTGTATAAAATATTTTCTATGGAAAATTCGAATTCTCGTAGATATTATATTATAATATTTATGTTTAATACTCATATACTCGTAATTATAATATAATTTGTTCGGTTCGGTTCAACGCGCTAATCTCAGGAATTATATTCAATGATACAGGATATCTTAAAACAATGAATACGCAAGTGGTACAAGCATATGTTCAAGTATTGCAAGAAGGGTAATGGTATTAATTGTTCCTGAAGTCTCTCCATAAGCGGGTAAGCAGAGGGAACCTTGTGGTCAGACACTTTTTTCTCCACGCACCGCCAAAATTTTAGGACATTGCGTGTTGAGTGGCGGAATTCAATGCCGCGCTTTGTCTGCAAGAGATGAGAAATAGAAATAATTCATTCCTTCGAATGGGAATCGAATCCACGACAGTCACAAGCTGCTCACATGCCACTGCGCCACGGCGGCATAAAGTAAAACTTTTAATAACACTATAATATAAGATTCATGCAAATTTTGCAGCTTAGCTTAAATAGCTTTATTTCAATATATAATATTTTATTACCTGCGAGAAGGTTAGAAAGGAGTTTCAATATTGTTTCATTTTATTATCTGTGGACATTTAAAATAACCGCCATTTTACTACCAGCGTCGGCTGTCATCGTTTCGCAGCTATTTTACGAGGAACGTCATAAATTGGCGGGAATATAATGAATATTTTTCGGATTTTATGCAATATAGATTTTTTTGCTTTACACTGTATCCCGTATATACCAGGGAAATCTAGTCACACAAGGAACCTAGTGTTAAGACACTGCGGTCACCACAGACAACTCCAGTCTATAAACATTGAGTATTAAAACGCGGATCTCAAGGCTGCACTTTGTCTTGTTACCAGAGCGAGGAAATGAAAATAAATCATTTCTCCGGGTGTGAGTCGAACCCATCACCGTTGAATTTATTAGTAATGCGCTGTCTCGCTAATCCATGGCCCTCTCATAATTGTTAATATTTTTCTAGCTTCAGGCTGTAACCCGCACATAGTAGGGTGGTGAGAATCTGGGAACCTTGTGTCTCAATACTGCCCATTAAAACACCTCCGGCTTAGAATAGGATCACATTGGCAGACTTGACCGGATCATTATCCACCCACGGCATATAAAACTGGCGAAGTAGTGGCTTTATGCCACTGCGTTTCGGCTCCGGCACCCAACCACCTTAAAAGCTGGCAACGCATCAGTAGCTCCTCATGTGTTACGCGGGGTCGTGGGCGGCAGTGATCACTTACCATCAGGTGACCCGTACGCTCGTTTATCATGTTTTTTTTTCATAAAAAAATTGCGTGTTGAGTGGCGGAACTCTTCGCCCTATTGTAGAGCTCTTTGCCTGTTATTAGAGCGAGAAAATGAAAATATTAAATATTTCTTTTGCTCAAGTGGAAATTGAATCCACAACTTGTCGCATTTACAGTCACACGTTTGTCTCTCCGCCGACTGGCTGAATATTACTTGCATAAAACGATTTTAATGTTTATGTATTAGAAGTAAAGTACATACTACTTGGGGAATAATAGCAAAATGGTTATTACACCTATAAAACTTTCTTTATACCACCTCTTAACGCAATGGACGGTGTCAGAATGGTTGGTATGGTGGTAGTGGGTTCGATACTACTTGGGTAAATCGCTGATTAAATTCTAGATTGATATTTGATTTTCTTTATTGCAACGTTTTTTTTTTTTGTAAACGTCGCACTGTCCTGTACAGTCACAAGACAGAGCGATGGAAATGAAAATAATACAATCTCCCGAGTTGTAATCGAACCCAGGACCGTCGCATTTGGAGTCAGCCGTCACGACGATTCATAGACTACCGGTACTTCCTACATTTTGTCAGACAAAGTCTCTATATGGACGGAAAGGGTAAAACTGAGTACTTGGAAACTAGGCCTTCGACTACCCTCATATTTATAAAAATATCGAAGACAATTAAATAAAAAAAAATCGTAAATATGTCAAATTCTACAAATTGTGCATCATTTCCAATATTTTGGGTGTGCATTTACGTGAGAATTTTTAAAAAATGATCGTTCGAAAGGTATATAAGTGCGGTATTTGGCGGGAGATATGCCATTACGTCAACGGCACGCGTCAAGTGCACTTGGGATAGGGGTGGCTGTGATAAGTTTTTAGTTTATTACTCCTTTTTATTCACAGAATAATATAATTTAATAATAAAAATATAATAACACTAGCCTTTCTTATATTATTCTTTTATTACTTGATACTGTATCTGGCGTATAACAGGCTTGACACAGGCACTCTAAAAGACTCCGTTCCCCATTTTAATTGTAGTTTTCAAGTCATTGCGTTATTAAAGGCAGAACTCAACGCCGCAATTTGTATTTTTACCAGAGCGAGGAAAAAAAATATTAAATTCCTCCTAGAGAGGGCAGAGTCGCATTTGCAGTCACCGAACGTCACATTTTGTGTAACCCTTGAGGGTTCCCAAAGTGAGAGGCGCCCCCCATAACGGATGAGCGAGATAAGGAATTTTGGAGAGAGCTTTTCAAAATTTTGTTTCCATTTTAAACTGCTTTTTAACCAACTTCTTTTTAATAATATTTAAACTTATTTTATTTTTACTTATGCCATGGCAACGCGAACACGTATTGCACGCATCGATTGGTTCTCCAGTAATATTAAATATACATAAATTACTTAAAATAGACTCTATAATTCCGCATTTCAGTTATATCATTAACGTAAGGACATACAATCAAATCCATTTTCAATTTTTATTTATGTACATTTCAATGAAATATTAAAGCTACAGGCAACCCTAACTCGAGGGTACTTATCGGATGCATCGGATATATAGCGCGCCGGCTTTTGGCGTTTTGCCTTGTGTAAGAAATAAAAAATGATTTGTTTTTTACTTGGACTTGCACGTCTCTGTATGATATAATACGTACAGGGTGTTAAGTGGTCCATCTTTGATAGTTGATAGATTTCTATTGAATTTTTCGGTGTTTTTGAATCTTTATAATATACTCGTATTTTTTAGGGGCCGAGTTTCTCTGTTTTGTGTTAAGACAAAAAAAAAGGATATGCGAGTAAAATCGAATCCACAACATTCGCATTAGACAGATAAATCCTTTAAAAGGTATTTAAAAAAACAAGTGATTTCTTTCAAAGGTTCACTTATCCCTTTTGGGCAGTGAGTAAAGGTCAATGGTTTGATTTCGCACTAGCGACCCCCTCGCGGCTTCGCCTGCTTGAACTGCACAATTATTTATTCGCCAATCTATATGATATTGATGGAAATTATTTAAAAGATAATTTTCATCAATATCAATTTGAAGAACGGTCTTCTTAACACCAGGTTCCTACTACGTACCCTGCTATGAGCGGGATGTAGCGTGAAGCGAAAAAAAAATTATAAAGCATTCACGCAATGGATGGAAATTAAAACCGAACTTTGTCTACTTTTATATTAAATATATTATAATATTACCCCTAGTGGAATCGAACCCGCGACGTCAGTTCTCTTATTAGTTAAATTATTATTTCAAGTTCTCCTTTCGTTCGGTCAGTCGCGGCTCGAATACGACAAGTGGCGTTTATTTTACGGATTATCAGCACTTAAAAGGCCTTTGGGGATTTCTTTCGCACAGATTGTATGGGGACAGAGGTTCTTCTTATTTTTTAAGAGAATATAATATATCATATACATCTTGACTGCATAATTGCGCAGTGGGGCAATTTTCGCCTTTGCAATCAAAGGTTGTAGGTTCAATCATCCAGGAAATGGTTATATTTAAATTTTTTACTTTAATTTGTTTAATTAAAACAAAAGTGTTGAAGTAAACGTGGAGAATGGAGTGTCTTGATGTTAAGCTGTTATATAAACGTTCAATATGGAAAGGTAAATTAATAACTAAGTATTTTTTTGCATTTCATGCTTATTAATAATAATAATAAATTGAAAAACAATGAAGCCTACGTGGCGAAGAGGCACAAGGGTATTTATTACATTAAACGCGACGGGTTGCGGTTTGATTCCCACTTGTGAAAAATAAATATTGGATATTTTCATTTCTTCGAACTAGTAACAGAGCGCGGCGTTGAGTTCCGCTTCTGACCATGCCTCGAGAAATTGGCGGAAAGTGGGGAACGGAAGTGTCTTAATGGGTACGGAGTGTCTTAACTTTAGGTACCGAGGTTCCCTCTGCATACTCTGTTATCTGCGGAATACAGAATGAAGATAACAAAATATAATTATTTAATATTCTAAATAGTAGACTCTAGGATTTATTGGTTTCAAATCCTGCTGTGCTTAAATGTGACCCCTAATTACTCAATACTCTGCAGTATGTATTTAAAACGCGGCGTTGAGTTACGGAAAAGCTTTTCCCTTGCCATTATTTGGTCCCTTAATACTAATTTCTAGTGCCAGACGTAAAAAAAACAAGCGAATCTCATGTTTTAGAGTAAAAAAGTTACTTTTTCTAACTTTTTTCGGTACTACTTCAACTAATGTCTTTGGATAATGAGCTCTTTTAGGCTTTAGAGGTTTTTCTTTGTAAAAACTAAGATTTTTATATACATACGTATGTGGGTACTAGTATGTGAGTGTTATTGTGGCGCATTTAAGGAATTTTTTACTCTTAATTAAGGTTGTGGGTTCGATTTCCACTTTTGTTATTTTTCCCAAAGTGGGTATATGAGTCTATAGGAAACTGTAGGAATAAAGTATTTAGCATGTTGCCTACGTGTTAGGGAGTGCATGGGAGCACTGAGAAAGAAGAAATCTCAAAAAAGAACAAGCTCTTACGGAAACTAAAAAAAATGATTTTTCCCATTTTACGCCCATTTTCAGATTTTTCCCATTTTAAGCGTGTCCACGCAAAGCATCCGCACAAAATTGCAGGCGATGACTGCTCTTTTAATATTTATAAAGATTTGGTCAGCTTTAGACAGCTTATAATAAATGTAATGAGGTAAATTTAAAAAAATGTGTTGAGTTAGGTATATTCGTTTCGTCGTTAAATGTTAAATCTCTTAAGGTTTTTTACGTACAGCGTAATTATATTATTAAACAGAGAAATTATATTATTAAATATTTCATTATCACTAGTGGGCATTGAACCCACAACCTGTCCCATTCACAGTCACAAACTTGTACCCTACGTCGGGTGTGGGTTCGATTCCCACTCGAGGAACTGAAATATTTACTAACGTTTATATTTCCATTTTATCGCCCTGGTGTCGAGGCAAAGCGCGGCGTTGAGTTCTGCCACTCAACACGCAATGCCTCCAGAATTTGGCAGAAAGTAGGAAACGGAGTGTCTCAACACTAGATTCCCTCCGCCTACCCTGCTGTGTGCGTGATACAGCGTGAAACTTTTTTTTATATTTTCTCCCCCGAGTAGGAATCAAACCAACAATCATGGCGTTAACAGTTCGCTAAACCAAAATAAAAAAACACGTATCGAATCATTATATCGCCATAATTGGTAGCAATTACGAACTAAAGCCAAAGACCCGCCAAATAGTGACGGGATCAAACAAAATAATCGAGCGAAAGAATAAAAGAAAACGTGAGAAAATAAAATATTTCACGATTGTGGTCACAGTGTGTTTTAACGAGGCCTTAGCCTGTAACTTTTATTTTACTTTGTATGCACTTTTGGCGTAGAGTAGAGATTTGTAGAGAAAATTGTTATATAGGTTGTTCTTATTTAGAAACACCTATTTTTGTTGATTAATAACAAAAATAAAGTTTATTAAATAATTACGAAATAACTAAGTGCTGCCGTTGTGGCACTCGGAGGTATGAAATATTTCGTATTTTAATTTCATCGTTCTGGTAACAAAGCTAACTTCGCTCTAGTAACAAGGCACCCCTCAACCCTCAATGCCTTAAGAATTTGGGGGAAAGTGGGGAACAGAAGTGTCTTAATGGAGAACGAAGTGTCATAACACAAGGGTATAATTTCCCTCTCCTTACCCTGTTTTGTACGAGATGTAGCGTGAAGCTAGAGGAAGAACTAGTTGGGAAATAACTAAGACCGCATATACAGCGGGTTACTTAAAAATGAATAAGATGATATTATATAGTCTATAGATATTAAATACGTAATTTTTTTTTTTTTTTTTATTTATTACTACCAAATATCCATACAAATATATTTTACAATTAATAAGGCACTACAAAAAACCACGAAGGTTTGTCTCGAGTACCAAAATTCGTCTAAATTAAAGATTTA
>DWGR01000111.1:0-33256 GCA_018247715.1 Heliconius burneyi
AGTTTTAAATTGACCTAATACGTCAAACGTGTAGTTTAAATTTATTCGCGCTGATTCGACGCTTTCAAATCAATCGGCGATTGCACACGCCAGTCATTGTAACGGAAAAAGCTGTACAGAGATTTATGAACACTTTATATTGAAATACATTTGTGTATTGACCCACAACCCAGAAGATATACGGCCGTGTGTTTGAACAAAAACTTTCATTCAACGCTTAATTTATATCCCGTGAGATGGATTTGTCACGTCATGTGTCATGCCTTTGTCGGCTCGGGGCCAATATGCGTGCCAATATGTAGAGCCGCTTACAGTTTCCATACAATGAAAGTTTGTCAAAATAATTGAGTGCGGGCAAGAGGAATTGCATGTAGACGTTTTTTTTTTATATATATATATATATATATATATATATATATATGAAATACGAAACATAAAGATTTCGGTTTGCAGTATAAACAAGCCTATAGAGTTAGATAGAGTAACACTAGAGCTTTAATCTTTAGGTGGCGCCTTGTACTGCAGCTCCAGCGCGACGTACCCTGACGTCGCTACTGTATTTTAATATCGACTTATTTGTTAAGAATATAATATACATAAGTCTGTCATTATTAGCATACGTCCACTGCAGGATATAGAAATCACCAATGACACGAAACTACTAAAACCGAGTGGTTGTGGGTTCGATCCCCATTCGAGAAATATTTATTTAAATTTATATTTTTTTTTTGCTCTGTCGAGGCAAAAGCGCGGCGTTAAGTTCCGCCACTCAACACGCAATGCCTCTAGAATTCAGCGGAAAGTGGGGAACAGAGTGTCTTAATTTTGTAATTAAAAATCATTAAAAAAAATAACATTACGACATGTTATACGATGCAATACTCTATAATAACTAATCTATTTCTAATATAAAGTTAATTATTATAAAATCCAATAGAAACGAGCTCACATGTTAGATTTACTTCTATGAAGTACTGGTTGTGTCTGGTTTCGTAGCGGTTTGGCAATCACGTTGATAGTGGACTATTCGGACATTTCAGCATCCCAAAGTGATTTGGCGAGCTCATCAGGCGCAATTAATGTACCGTATTCGTCACTTCGGTGGAAGCCACTATTGAAAATAGTTTAATATTATTAAAACACATTTTATTTCTTTCTAGTGGTGTAATGCTTTGTCTTTTGAATATCGTCCAGGATAGCTGCCAGTCAATGTAATAATTAAATTATAATATTGATATTGAAAAGAGCAACTGTTGAGTTTCTTGCCGACTCTTCGGCAAAACTGCCTTCCGAACCGGTGGTAGCTTTTTCATCTATATGTTCATTCGACGATTCAAAAGTGCTTTTATTAGTCTGATTAAATAAAGAATTTGAATTTTAAATAGTGTGACTGGCTATACAGTCATTGTGAATGTAGATTTGATTTCTTGTCGAGGAAACATAAATATATAAGAAATAATGAATGTAAGTTCCGCCACACAAAACGGAATGAATCCAGAATTAAGCGGAAAGTGTGAAAAAGAATTATCGTAGTGGAAACAGAGTGTCTTATCATTTAATTTCCAGGTTCACTCTTTCTACCGGGGGTGCGAGGCATAGCGTGAATATAAAATAAATAGATAAAAAGATAGATTTCGCCACATATAGTAATATACAGACAGACATGTGAATACATGAGTGTAGTATAGTGCCTCATTTTAGGAAAATTAAAAAGTTTTTGTATCCCATTTCACTAAAAAGGTTCTATCTTAAGCTAAGCTTTTGTGGCTATTATTTTGGCTTACGTATCAAGATGACGAGGTCCTTTGAACAATATACGAATTTGCATACCAAAGATCAATAAAGGAACGTCTTTGCATTTGCTACAGACGAGCTATCGCTTGAGATCAGGTAAATATTATAGATTCTTCTTGTGTTCATTTTGAAAATATAATTTGTTCACTATACACTACGAGTATATAGATTCAATGATTATTAGACATTTAATTACAATAAGGCTCAACTTTATTCATATAGGTTTTTTTTTTCAGCTTCACGCTGTATTCCGCATCAAAATGGCAGAGATTACGCTTGCCTCAAGCGTGCTCCTACGCCAATTCACTTATTCATTTTTCAGTGTTTTAATAAGCAAATTATTAACGAACACCCCACAAAACAATTTAATTTTCATTTTCCATGTATAAATAGATATAATAGATCTAAGATCACAATACACATACGAATAGCTAAGGTAAGATGAATCATTTGGTGAACAATGTTAGCCGCGCGGAGAAGCCACATTTCATTATAACGACCGCCCTCGGACAGAGGCTGCGGTGTCGTTCACGTGGAACATCCCTTTATGATGTTATTTTAATTGCCTGCATTGATAACGTTACGAAATTCATTAGACAAATTCATTTGTGGGGGAAATGTTACAAAGAAAATATATATTACGAGAGACTCAATACGGCTTCGCTCCCTTAAACTTATTTTTATATTACAGCCAAACCATAATATATTTTTGTAATAAAAAGTATCCTATGTCCTTTTTAATACCTCCAAGAATAAGTGAACAAGGTTTCATGATAATCGGTTGAGTATGTTTGGCGTGAAAGCGTAACAAACTTTTTTTCAGATTAAGGATGTATCGCGCATCTAGCAGGATAGGCAGAAGAAACCTAGTAAGAAGACATTCCGTCCTCCACTTTCTGGCGAAATGCTTGGCATTGCATGATTAAGTATATTATAATAAAGTGATTTTTGTATCATTTTCGTTTAATTAAATGCGTCTGATTATACGCGAAAGTCATAAATTCGATACTTAATCAAAAAAGAAAATTTTATATGAAATATTTATATTTTTTTAACGTTATCATTTTCCTAGACAAGTAAAAATAAATATAGCGTTAAGCTACGTAACCCAAGATGCTTTCAGATAGATGATAAGAAAAAAATCTAAATTAATTATATTTATGCAATATAAAGCCGTCGTCGCGCAGTGGTACAAGGGTGTGACTGTATGCGATGTTTGTGGGTTCGATCCCCACTAGCCGAAGTAAAATATTTTTTTACATTTATATTTTGATATCTTCCCTCTGGTATCGAGGCAAAGCGCGGCGTTGAGTTCCGCCACTCAACATGCAATGCCTCCAGAATTCGGCTGAAAGTGAAGAACGGAGATTTTCAACACTAAGTTTTCTCTGCTACCCTGCTGTGCGCGGGATACAGCGTGAATCTGATTTTTTTTTAGAAAATATAAATGCTTTGCGTAAAAAAATCAAAACCTTCACTTACGAAAGAAAAAGAAGTAACATTACCTATCACACAATAAACATCTAATACTCTACAAAACAAAATGTACTATTTTTATTGTGAAATAATACGAATAGCTCTTCGGCTACAGCGGTCGACAATATTTCTTATCTTCCTTACACACTCTGTGGGAAACATGACACTCGCGCCCTGAAGTGCCCTTACCGGCACCTTGTTGTGATAGCTACCCGGATCGCACGTCAAAACCTATATTTCAAGTATTTTTTTATCATTTTCTTTTGAACTAGCCGTAAAAAACTAAGTTATTCTTTGTGAATAATTTTTCTTGCTAGTTCCTATTATAAAATTTACAAATTTTATTGTAATCAAAATCTTGTTGCAGTAGGACAGCGTAAGACTGTAAAATGTAATTCTACAAATTAATCCACAATATAGTGACTTTCTTTGCTTACTCTACTATATAGAAACAGCGTAAAGATGAGGACGATAGAGGAAATTGAGTGATAAGTTTCTCCTAATTCTTCTTTTCACCCTTTCTGCCCTGCAGTTCTTATTTGACTAGTGGAAGAATAAAAGCTTACCACTGTGAAATATTTATAATTTTTATAATAATCGATATGTAATAGGTTTCTATAAGATATTTTGATTCATTTATCATATATATAGAATTAAATAAGCAAGTTTTTCATAAAAATAGACTTCGCTATTTTTATTACACATACATAAATTTTCATGTGAGGGGTATGAAATTCTTCGAACGCCTTCACCCACGGCATTCCTAACCAATACATTCCTGACAATCTTTTCGTTTCACAATAGCACTTTCTCTTTCGATGTCATCCGTTCAAACTACCTCCCTTTATTGTGTTCTATTTTAATAAAAATATTTCTAAGTCTCCAATAATATTACGTAGGTACTACTGATAACAGCGAAACTTGACTTAAATATCTTGAATGAATATTTGAACAATGGATAAATTAAAAATAATATTAATTTTACCGTCTAGACGTCAAATACTAATATATTTTTCTAATATGTACGTAAACGTGCTTTAGATGATTTTAACTGACATTTTTTATTAAGTACATCGACTCTTGCTATATTATTCCTGAGGGATTGGACTTTTGACCCCTAGAACAGATAAGTAAGCCTTAAACTTAACCACTCTGTCACCACTAACGTCAAAAGGAAGGGTAATACACTAAATAATAAATTAAGTTACCTACTGGGCAGCCAATGTTAGATTATACTACATCTATGTGAAGTGAATTCATAATGGTATATTTGTAAAGCGCCAAAATACACTTATTCATTCTGTTTTTACTTAATATAGGAATAAATTGAGTAAATAAGTAGAGATTAGAGACAAATCACTTTATGCTTTTTCAAGTCGACAATATTGTGAATATTAACAGATTACAGATTTTTATCAATAATACCACGAACTATAACTGAAGATGATATTATTTTAGTAAGAAAATCGAAAAAAACAATGTTTATATGGAATATTGGAAATCGTGGGAAGCATGGCTCTATTATGAAATGATGTTTTTTAACTAAGCAATTTTTATTTCCTTACACTAGCAATAAACTAAAGCTACTATAAAGTTAGTTTTTTCTTTTAGGACCCCCGAGTCTGCTCCACGGCCGCAAGCCGAGGTTTGAGTTCCGCAAGGGGCGTCCTTACACTCGTCGACTTCCTCACAGGCAGCCACTTAGTACTTGCATTTCTTCAGGGACAGAGTACCCTCTGCCCTACCTAACTGGTGTCGCTGTAAAAGGCAATACGGCTAACAGCATTAACCTCATATTCGAAAAAAAAAAGTTAGAACCAAAAGTAGAAATTGAATCTAAAACGTAATAATTTTAGATTATTTTCTCTTTCATTACATTTAGGTTACATTTGTCCTGTTCTAAAGTGAATACGGCTTGTACGAGTCTCTTGGCACAAAGCGCGTTGCGACCGCACTTTTATATTTCACTTGTTCACCTCAAAGCATTTTACTTCTCTCGTTTGCTTAATGTTATGAGGAAGTAAAAAATTAATCTGACATCCACATTGTTGTATAGAATATTTCCTGGAATAACGTTACATTTTTCATAGTATTCTTCGAAATCGAAAGCACTCTCTTAATTTCCAGAAACCATCGTGTATTACAAGAAGTAGGTAATATAAATTATAAGAGTAACAATATGTCAGACTCATGTGAACTTTTGGGAAATTTTATCTTTGTGGAATAGTAACGCCTTAAGCAATAGCCACCGTCTATAATTTATATTTTACGTTTAATTATAAAAATATAATGTAGAACTGAAATATAATACCTAAAAATAAAATATAATCTATACATGAACATAATAAGTGTTAATGCTTTAGAAGATTATGTAATTCTATCGATCTAAAAACAGTAAAACATACCAAATAAATGAGGGCAGTTGTAGCGCCAGTCTAGTTTCTAGGGCACAGGCGTGTGACTGTAAAAGCATGAGCTCTGAGCGTGGGTTCGATTTCTATTCGAGGAAATGAAATATTTAATATTTTCGCTCTGGTGTAGAAAGTAAAGCGCGGCGTTTAGCTCCGCTACTCCAAACGCAATGCCGCCAGAATTCGGGCGAAAGCGAGGGGACAAATATTTTAACACTTCAATCGTCATCGTTACCTTCCGCCGGCACCATGCGAGATATAGCGTGACACTGAAAAAGTATTATTTGCATAAATACTACAACATTCAAATGCTGTAAATGCTTACATATAACTTTATGTTTGTAGTATTCGGTTGCAAATTACATGTTCCTCCTCTATGGATACAGAAAAATAAATTGTGCTAGTAACGGTAACATTACTTACTTTATCACTAAATTAAATATCAGTAATGTTTATAAATAACTTCAAGATTTTTACTTCGCTTGTAGATAAATTTTCCTTAATACCCTTTTTATTTGCGCCATGTATCATATTTTACTAGCGTCTCCTCCGGGTGTAAACATAATTTTGTATCTAAATCTCATAATTCATCAAGATTAGGATAAAATTACTTTTTTTATTTAAATTACAAATATGATGTTTATATATAAAAAAACTGTTCACTTGTGAAAATTATTTTAAGTATTTTGTGTGTTGTTGGGGCAGAAATCATAGTGATCTTTTATCTCTGATAAGATAAAAGACGACTATGATTTCTGCCACAGCAAACAATGCCTCGAATTCGGGTGGAAAAAAGAAAAGAGAATGGAGCTGCCTTTTGCCTGGAAACCAATTAATGCATTTTTTCAATGGTTTCCAATAAGTACAAGTGCAACAACCCACTATGCTTAAATTCTCATATATTTCTTATGTGTTTGCCCTAAGCACACTAATAACACTTTAAAGATTTCAAAAATGTTACTTATCTTGATACAAAAATTTAAGAAAAAAAATCCATTGCATCGGTTATTCGATCAAAAAGAAATAAGTGTTCTGAATTATGTTTTATGTAAGACTAGTTTTTATTCTATTATTTTTTTTATTAAACAAGTAGTTAGGTTAAATACTAGTTAAATAGGATATCTTATATATCTAACTAAGATATCTTATAAATATAAGTAAAAGATGTATGACATCAGCGTGGCTGAGCGTGACAGCATCTAAATGTAATAAACACGCAACATCTTGATTTCAATAATAAGGTCCTGTCCCCCTGTATTTATTATCTTTTATTTCTTCAATAGCTGAATGATAAGAATAACATCAGACTCTATTTCCTACATTTTAATTACTTTAATAAGTTAAAGTCGAGACCGTCGTGGCTCAGCGGTACAAGGGTGTAACCCGACGGTTTTTGATTCGATTCCTTCTCGAGGGAGTGAAATATTTTTTTTCGTTTATATTTCTATTTGATCCCTCTGGTGCCGTATAGTCATAACACTAGGTTCCCTTTGCCTACCCTGCTGTGTGCGGGATACAGAGTGAAGCTGATTTAATTTTGATCTTTAATAAGTCAAAGTAATAAAAATAGATATTTTAATAGAAATATAAAATATTATTTAACAGTAAGAAAAAGACACTTTCTAAGTTTGAAACAAAAATCCTCTTTCTCAAAGTCGTTGCGCTAAGTCCTTTTCTCGGCCAAAGAGCTTAACGCCGGATGAAGAGAGCTAATACGTCACGATACACAACCATTGCTATTACTGAAAATATTTTAGATATTTTTTTCTTATTTCCCCAAACTATGCTGACAAAAACACTTTACTTTGTTTTTAATCCTACTTAATATTTGTTATAAATGTAAGAGTTTGTGTAGATAGATGAATGTTTGTTCCACTTACAAAGAAAAATAACTTAACGGATTTAGATGTTTTTTATTCCATAATTTAGCATTTTTATCAGAAAAATTGATTGACTACAATTTTTGCAATGAATTTGTATAATTTCTATTATATAACAATAAGCTTAGACATTTTGGGCGCTTAATGTTTATTATTCATGTCAGTAAGTTCTTCTGTATGTTTATTTATACTTATTTTGTTATATTGTATTTCATTGTTACGAAAATAAATAGAATTTATATACATTCTTATTACAATTAAATATCAGATCCTACACTATTTTCGTGCTAAATTTCGTTCTAATTATTTAGCCGTGTCTAGATATCAGGCATATAATTATAGTAGAAATATTCGTTATCTCAAGTCTGTGTAATAGACAATACAAGCGGCATGAAACCTAAGTGTTATATTTTGTATATATTATGAAACATACGTACTAAGCCTTACAATTTTATAGTAATTATCTTTCCGGACTAAATTTGTGATGTTAAAACAATTGAACTGAAATAGAGTACAAAAAGCAAAAACAAACAAAAATAAACTATCTTATATTTCTGTGATATCAAAACGTGTCAAATAAATAACGCAACACAAAAATATAACTGAATCAACCTTACTAAGCTTTTTGAACTTCAACGCATGAAAAGAGATGAACTGGCAAATATAAAAATAACGTTTTAAATAACTTTCCAATACAAAAATGGTTTTTAGCATTTCAAGGCTGTTTAGGAGAAATTTAGTAAGTGCGAACTCCAAGATTCCAAGCATTTGACGTTAAACGGAGGCATTCACGTTATCCCATATACAGTTCATTGAATCATCGCTATGACAAGTATTCCGTTTTAAACATGAATATGATGAAAGCGGGTGTAATTTGCCGTATATTCCACATCGTACTGGATTACTCCGCGTTTCTGTTACAAAATGGCACTGTGATACTTGTTTCACTTGGTAACTAGTTGCTACTTCTGATTCTGCTTTTCCTTTTTTTAGCCCCAGGAAACCTAGTGTTGAGGATTCCGTTCCCAATTTTCTACTAAAGTCTTTCTAACAAAGTGTGAAGCTGAAAACCACCACGCACCACGTGAATCAGGCAACATGTGATATCTCTTAATTTATATAGTTTTATCTTAGTACAAAAGTACATTAAATTGCATGAAGTTAGCTTTATATCTGGAAAATAAATAGGATATGAATAAACTTTACCACCCTCATAATTTGTAACGATAGCGTGCATTTTATGATTGGAGTAAAAACGACGCTTGTAATGCTAAAGATTTATTTGAAGATACCATATTATATTCATTAATTAAAATTTGTTTTGTTTTATTTCATTTTCATTTCCTTGCTTAGTTACTTCTTAGTACAGCGTAGGGTGCTATCACTTGACACACAGTGTTTCGAATACAGACGGAAAACGGAGAACGTAAAGTCTTGTCTCTAGTTATCCATGCGTACCTTGAACAGCGACAATCTTCACGCTGTAAAAGGCTTGATCTGCAATTAAGTCTTGTAAATATTAAATTAAGCCTGAAAGTATTCATTTCATTTTAAAAGCCTTGCTCACTATATAAAAATATCACAACGAAAGTAACTGCATCGAATAAAAACAATGAAAATACTCGAAATATATTTCCAATATGCGCGTTACGTCTTTTAAATTTCGTTCTCCGGACTGTATACTACATTGTTCCAGTTAACACTTTGCAACTAAGAAACTGCCAATTCGATCAAGTAGTCCGTGAAACAATATTTTTACTTTTTTTCAACCTCGCAGTGCTGAAATTCCATACTATCTTACTGGAAGTTTAAATACCATATATAAATCAGCTTCAGATGTATTCCATAAACAGCAGGCTAGACAGAGGGAACCTAGTGATACAACACTCAGTTCCCTACTTTCTGCCGAATTCTGGAGGCATTGCGTGTTGAGTGGCAAAACTCAACCCCGCGATTTGCCTCGACACCAAAAGCGAAGAAATGGAAATATAAACGTAATTAAATATTTCACTACCTCCAGTGGGTATCGCTGCTAGCTTGATGAAAATGATTGATGAATGGCCCCAAGTTAGAATCGAACCCGCAACCGTTGGGCTACAGTCACACCTTTGTATCGCTGCGCCACGACAGCCTTAAAAGTTTTGGATTCATAGAGTTTTCTTTTCCGAAAACTACGACAACATGCCCGATGTTAAAAGAAACAGAAACAATTTTTTTTCGACATCACAAAATATAACCAAGTTCCATCAAAAATTTAACTTTAAATGCTCAACTGAAAGCACCTGCTGCTAGGAATGGATGGATGCGTGAATACCGTACACTGTTTGTTCCGACGTGTTCTCGTGACAACCAAATGAACGCAAATAGACCTATCATTTGTAAACTTCAATATGTTGTTTGTGTAATTGGGTTGTTTATTGCTGAGATTTGTGCGAAATATATATATTTTTTTGCTTAATGTCGAATAATAACATTTATAAATAAGTACATTTGTGAGGCCACCGTAGCGTAAACACACAAGCATGTTGTAACTGTAACTCGACGGTTGTGGGTTCGATTCTAACTTGGGGCCATTCATCAATCATTTTCATCAAGCGAACAAATGAAAATATCAAATTTATCATTTCCTCGAGCGTTAAATTACTCCACAGCCGGTCGCGCCTACAATCACACTTTGTAATACTGTAAAATAAATTTAGAAATTAGGGAGGCTCGTGTTCATACATACACGAGTGGGTCGATGTAACATATTGCCTTTATAAATGATCTATATTTGGAAAAAATTAACAAGATATCTTTAAGTCTGTTAAGATATCCAATTTGTATATTTACTATAAGAGAGCAGACTGCGTAGATTTTGCTGAAAATATATTTTATAGCTATATTAGCTTTTCGGCCCAATTTTTTCGCATTCGTATTATGTAATCAGAAAATTCGCAATACCCTCATTCTTTTATTCGGATTATGAAGAGAAGATCTTTCTAGAGATATTATTTTCGAAGTCTGTCTAATGCTGTTTTCTATCCACGTCATCTTGAAGTAGCTCTCTCATCATGTTGTTACGTTTTGAACCTTAATGTAATCTACTCTAATCTAGTTTGGTTGAGGCCGTCGTGGCGCGAGGGCACAAAGCGACGGTTGGGTTCGATCCCCACTGGAGGAAAACAATTATTATTGATCAATATTATTTTTTCTCGGCTCTGGCACCTATGTCAAAGCCCGGCATTGAGTTCCGCCACTCAAATCAATTAGTCTAACTGAAAATATCTATCTATGTACGTTATAAATATAGACTGACAAAAGGGGCTTCATTTTTTACCTGGAAATGTAAGCGCTGTTTGAAAGTTGTCTTAAATTTATATATCTATAAACTTTATTGTTTATTTTAAAGGCTTCTCTCTCTCTATTAAAATGGAAAGAGAAAAAATATTTTTTTATAAAAAATAATAAACTATAATAGCCAGAGTGTTTTAAGAAATTTAATTATATGTATGATGTGTATTGAATTTTCGTCTTTTACTGAGTCTACAAGCCTATTTTTTTTTTCGTTGCATTATTAAAAATAGTTAACTCAATAGACGAGGCCAGTCGTAGCAAAGTGGCAAGAGTGTGACTGAAAACGCTACAGGTTGTGGATTCGAATCCCACTACAAGAAATGAGAAATCTTTAATATCGTTATTTCTTAGCTCTGTTGTCAACGTTGAGTTCCGTTACTTAACACGTAATGCCTTCAAAATTCAGCGGAAAGTGTATAGTGTCTTAGCACTAGGCTGCCTCTGCCTACCCATATACATACGAGATATGCATGAATACGCGTGAAAAAAATACTAAATAATACTTGCCGGATAATATAATGTTATAGCTATAATTTTTAAATGTTATTATTATAGAAAATTATTGAAGTATATAAAATTTAATGGCTGTAGTTCTTATAAATTTAGTTAAGTGCACTATAAAACAGTGCCCATTTGCTACTGTCTGCTTCGGCGAGTCATAGCATTTGTTGTTCAGTATTTTGAACTCCTTTTGACTTATTTTTGTTCTTCTTTAGGATTATATTTTAGTTTTTACATGTTATTTAATTTAGTAAGTATTGCATTTTTTTCATCTACGCGCTCTATCCCCGCCTATGGTTGAGTTCCACCTCTCAATACACAAGGTCTCAAAAATTCGGCGAAAAATTGGAAACAGAGGGTCTTGACTAATAGGTTCCTAGTTTCCCTCTGCCAACTCTATTATACTACTGTATATGGAATAAAAGCCTGAAACTGATAAAAAGAGTATTATTAATATGTCACGTGTTAGCTTTAAAAACGCCGTAGTTCTCATACATTAACGCAATTTTATACACACAATTAAAATAATTAGATTTTTTGCACGATTAAGTATTGGCAAAATACGAAAACTGTAAGAGCAAATCAAATTCAATATTATTTTTGTAAGATAAATTAAACAAATCATGGAATACTTAAATTACTCCAGTATTTACTCATCATGACCATTCAAATCCTGGTTTGATCAATATTTATTTACCAAATTCACAAGTTCAATTAAAGCAATAAATCAATTCGGCGTCCGGGACCAAACAAAGACGTATAATTGTGTAAACAAAGAGCTTTCATTACGTATGTTCTCGAATGAAAGGTTGATTTTTGGATCTCTAAAATTCAATTTTAATTCGACACTGCCTATTTCACGCTTTCAGTTTTGAATATCATCTTAATTGTATCCCAATTCACCATAGATTGACGATGTAGATTATTCTAGCTGAATGTTAAATATACACAGTTTATAATTAAATAACATCATATTGATTTGCATTATAACAATTTGGTTATGTTTTTATTTCACTTTATGAAACTGGGTGTGTATTATTATTTTATTGTTCTTGACAACTGTTACGATAAAGATAACAATTAATGTTATATTCACTTTTAATAAATTGCAATGTTTATGACACTTTTGTACGAAGATAGATAGGAGCTGGTAATACATTAGTCTATTCTACAATTTTAGTCTATTTAGAAACACAAAAATTGCGGAATTCAACACCGTAATAAATTTTGACAAGCCAGGGCAGAGACATCTGGGAGAATATATTTTAAATCAATAATTTTTCAAAGTGCGATTGGAACCTACATTGGATGTAGGCATGACAAGATAAAGATGTCTTACTTTAATTTTCACTTTATAAATATACTAAGTATTTATGAACATTAGACTATAATTTTATAATTTACTTGATCAGCCTTCAAACCTACCTAATGCTGTCAGTATCCAACAACAAGTTCTGTCTTTAACACCCCACTAGTGGGCCTATCCGTAAACTTGTCATTTAAATTTTTCTGAATGGAAGTTTGATTGCCATCAATGGCAATCGCTGATTGCTTCAGGTGCCTTGCGAAGAACATACGAATACAACATATAGTAATATCCTATCCATCATTTTTTATAGTCAACATTACATAACCGAAACCGTGTAAAAATGTCACATCTTTGTAATCGCCTTTAGAAATATATTAAGTAAGAGAAATTTTAAACATGGTAAAGATTAAATATAAATAAATAACTACTAACGTAAGAAAATACCCAGCCCCGAAAATAAAATAGCTTAAATAATGGTAAAACAAATAATTTCTTAAAAATTTTTACAAAAAATTTTCTACTGAGGTAGGAATAGGTATTGGAATTTGAAGTCAAATTCTACCGGGCACAACCTATTATTTTGTTTTTACCTTGCCAATCGATAAATCATCAAAGAAATAAACATAATTGAAGTGGGAATCGAAGCCACAAAAAGCGTTGACAGCCCGAATATATTTGAATGAATATATACATATATAATAGGAGCAAGCATACGTATGGGACTATAAACGTGACAGTTATAGGTTCGATTCCCATTTCGGGAAATGAAATAATTAATATTATTTTCATTTCCTCGCTCTGTTAACGAGGCAAAACGCTGCCACTCAACACGGAATGCCTCAAAAATCCAAAGGAGAATGGGAAACAGAAGTGTCTTTGTAGGGAAAGGAGTCTTAACGCAAGGTTCCTAGATTCCCTTTGCCTACGGCTATGTATGGGACACAAAATTGCTGCCGAGGATCGTATTCAATATTTATTTTTTTAATAAAAATAAACTCGTAAAATACCATCAAAAATATAAATTTTAAAAACGTAAAATAACAAATATCTGTAATACAGTGACTTCACAATATTCTACAATAAACCAACCAACAGATGTTCATACAAATTATTATTTTCAATCAACATTCATTGAAACTAAAATTTAATATAAAGCTTCGTATATCTTTGTCCAATTGTACTGGTAGTTAATTTAACTTTACGCGATGACCATACACTACTCGTATATCTCATTCAATAGAACAGTGCAATCAGTTTGCAGCCAATATGTACAACTTTCTCCATGACGGGACTAAAAACGACTAACTTTTATTTGACGGTATACATTAAGACAATACTTTACAATTTATTTGTACCTGTCGTTTTTGTAGAATTTAAGCATTTTTCTCTTTATTGTTCACCAATTTTAAGCGTTGTGGGTCAGATCTTCAATCGATGAAATGAAGCTGGTAGTTATATGGTATATGGAATGATAAACTTTTGAATTTTGCCACTCAACACGTAACTCCTACAACATATTGTATAATTAACACAATTTTACCAGGTTTCCACTGCCTACACTGCTATGCGCAGGATACAGTTGAATCTAAAAAATAAAACATGTATAAGCTTTAATGAAAATTATTAAACCTATAACTATCAATGATTCGAATTCTGACAATTTCCTCCTCAATTCTTATATGTTATTTACTTTTTCCTCCGAATAATTTATAATTTCAAAAAAT
The DNA here is from genome assembly GCA_018247715.1 of Heliconius burneyi. Taxonomy (NCBI): domain Eukaryota; kingdom Metazoa; phylum Arthropoda; class Insecta; order Lepidoptera; family Nymphalidae; genus Heliconius; species Heliconius burneyi. The sequence goes on from DWGR01000111.1 coordinate 14,432, forward strand.
ATATTTATACATATAAATTATAATAAACACTACACTACACACTAACTAATTTTTTTAGTTATTAAGTAACTGAAAAGTTGCTTATTCCCAAGATATCTATAAATTTACTCAACCAATGAACTATCTCACATATAAAAAATCCATTCGAACCAGTGGTTCCTGAATTTGGGGCATCCGACCATATAAGCTCTTCAAATTTGTGTTTAATATGAATATAAAATTTATCTCAATTCTACACAACAAGTTTGATATTTCAAATGTACAAATGAAGTCTAGCCTGTCACATGGAAATGGCAGATTTAACGACTCCCCATCGGATCGTTAAAGGAAATGTAAAAAAGTTTACTCGAAAGCTCTATCAGCGGAATGTTACGTGTGGGTATTTTTAATGTTTTATTTCACTTTATACCGTCGTATGTCCTCTTTCTGTCGTATGTATTAGTTGTGAGATATAAAGAGTCTAGAAATACTGTGATTTCTTTGGCCATATTTAATATTTTATAAAACTATTTTATTCAAGGGTAGCTTTTTAGACTATTCATACAACGATATATAAAGGACTGTCTCTTTTTATGGTAAAAGGACAAGGCAAACGGGCGTTCGGGTCACCTGAAGGTAAGTGATCCCCGCTGCCCACGACCCCGTGCAACACCAGAGGAGCTACAGGTGCGTTGCCGGCCTTTAAGGTGGAGGTAGACTCGCTTTTTGAAGGTACCCATATTATATCGACTTGGAAACACTGCCGCGGGTAGGCCATTCCGCAGTTCCGTGGCGCGTGGAAGGAAATTTCTACGAAACCGCACAGTAGTAGAGTGCTACGTATCCAGGTGGTGTGGTGATTAATGATATTTTAGTTTGTAACGAACTGTGCGGTTCGAAAATTCTGTCTATTCTTGTCTGTCCTGAGGTGGCCTGCTTACAGGAATGTCCATTGAATTTTTAGAATTTTTTCGCCTAATCCATCTACGTGGTTATATCTATATATTTGCAAATCTCAATCGGTCAAACCGTTTGGGAGCCTATTGGTCACAAAGAGTGTAAAAAGTCTCCAGTAGAGCGCTCCGCTCGTTTCACCCACTTCACATTTCACAATTTAAAAGCAGCAGCAGCAAACAACGCTGATATAATTTCAATTCCTCTACGTGATAACATTTCATAATTAAAACATTATAATATTATATACATTTTGTCATTTATAATATAATTAATATTTCAATAATGATGTTGTAACACAAATGTGATAACGTTGTAAATTTTCAGTTATACTTTTTTTTTCCTTTTCTCTGTATCCCGTACATAGCAGGATAGATAGAGGGAACCTAAGGTTAGACAAAGTGCATCATTGGGTTCCACTGCTAAACATACAATGCCTCGAATACGGAAGGAAAGTGGAGAACGGAATGTGTTGACTCTAGGTTATCTCTACCAACATGAAATTCCATTGTTACAAAGAAATATATATCCAAGGGAATCTACAAAATTTAATTTATACTAATATACGAGTATAGACGCCATCGTGGCTGTAATGTCACACTCAAGTATCACTCACTTGGGTGTGACTGTAACGCGATGATTATGGGCCCGATCCCCACTCGAGGAAGTGAAATATTTATTTACGTTTATATTTCCATTTCTTCGCTCTGGTGTTGAGGCAAAGCATCACGTATTGCCTCCAGAATTCGGTAGAAAGTGGGGAATGGAGTGTCTTAGTACTACGTTCCCTCTGCCTATCCTGTCGTATGTAGGATACAGCGTGAAGCTCACTTTTTTTATGGGAAAAGGACAAGGCAAACGAGCGTTCGGGTCACCTGAAGGTAAGTGATCACCGCCGCCCACGACCCCGTGTAACACCAGAGAAGTGTCACGGTCCTTAAGGTGGAGGTGGCCTTTTTTGATTAATGTGCAATATAATCAACTGCATATATATGCAATATATATGCAGTTAATTATATATATGCAATATAAACTTTACAAGGCCCGGAAAGTGATTATCTGCACAGATACATACATTTTAAAAACCTTGCACACGATTTAAAAATGTCACTACGAAAGTAACTGCATCGAATAAAAACAATGAAAATACTCGAAATATATTTCCAATATGCGCGTTATTCGTAAAATCTTTAAAATTCCGTCCTCTCGGGCTGTATACTACATTGTTCCAGTTAAAACTTTGCAACTAGGAAACTGCCAATTCGTTCAAGTAGTCCGTGAAGCAATATCTTTACTTTTTTCAACCCCGCAGTGCTGAATTTCCATAGCATTTTACCGGAAGTTCAAATTTTTTGACGATCATTTTCTGAAATGTTCTCGTTCATAGCGTGTTTTCTTTTTCAGAAACTACGCCAACATGTCTGATGAATGTTTTGTATGTTTGAAAATTTATATATGCCCGTGTCTATCGCTTATGTAATAAGTTAAGTATTTTTATCTTAGTTATTTAGATTATTAAAATATATCTCTTCTGTTCTGTTACGTAAAATCTACTGCAAATGTATAATTCTAAAATATGATATTTGTCACCATTACTGTATTTCCCATGAGCTATGTTGTTGACAGTTGCATATCCAAAATAACTTTTTTACTAAATTAGACAAACTCATGCAGGTACCATCAAAATAACAACGTTTAATCTTCATATTAAGTAATCAAGTAACATACTCCTTCAGGAGGCTACTAAAATATTTTAAAATATTTGTAAGATAGACATGTTATTTCTTAGTTATTACTAGCAGAAAAATTACTCTGTGTGTGCGAGTTTTTCGCATAAAATATTGTGTGTGTGTGTGTGTGTGTGTGTACTATTTCGTGTATTTTCATAAATATATAAGAAGTTATATTAGTATTAAATAAGTAAATAAATCGAATGTAGTATTTACTTTATAAGCGATACACAGAAAAATAAAATAAACATGGCGCAGTAACAATTTAGCTCATACTTTATTATAAACATTTAAATGTTTAACTTTTATTAAAAAATGTTTACATATCTCAATCCATAAATCTCGTAATTGAAGTTATTGGAAATATTAAAAATATCAAAAATACAAACATATCTTTTTTTTATCATCATATTTTATTTTCAGCTTCACGATGACAATATGACTTTACTTTATTGATAATATGACTTTACACTTATCGTTCCATTTTCGAGATATTGCAAGTTAAGTGGCGGAATTCAACGCCGCGAATATTTTACCAGAGCACAGCAAAGAGATGAAAATATTCATCTATTAATTTTTCGAGTGGAAATTGAACCCACAACCACGTTTACAATTAAACTACTATTATATCATTACGCCACAAAAGCCTCGATCAGAAAAAAATATTACGATATAACATTCAAATAAACCAAAAACATATTTTTGACATCGCAAAATGCGACCAAACGGTTTGTTAGTGAAAAACTTATTCCACATGTAATCGGTTCAACTTTAAATGCTGAAAGCACCTGCTGTTGGGAATGGATGGATGCGTGAACACCGTACGCTGTCTGTCCCGACGTGTTCTCGTGACAACCAAATGAACGCAAATAGACCCATCATTTGTAAACTTCAATATGTTGTTTGTGTAATTGGGTTGTTTATTGCTGAGATTTGCGAAATATATATAGAAACGAAATATATATAGTAAAAACAGAGACGTAGGGAGCTTAATATTTTTACCTGGAAATAAAATCGCTTTCTCAGTCATTCAAATTTATAAAATTTTACTTTATTGCTCATATCAATTGAAAATATAAACGAACGTATCTTTGAAAATTTATTATTGAAAAGGTTTCTTCGCTCTGTTCTTACAAAAAAGATTTCTTTTTATACAAAATAATAAAATATAATAGCCAGGCCTTTAAGAATTTTGAACACATCTCTATATATTTAAATGAGACTACAAATCTTATTCTTATCGTTGCATTATTAAAAATATTTTACTTCCTAGTTGAGGGTATTCGTGGCGCAGTGGCATATGTGTGTGAGTGCAAACGTGACAGGGTTTGATTTAATTCCTAATAGAGATTTTTTTTTTCATTTTCTCGCTCTGATAACGAGGCAGAGGGCGACTCTAAGTTCCACCACTCAATGCTTTAAGAATTCGGAGAAAAATGGGAAATGGAATTGTCTTAATGGGAAAGGAATATCTTAACACTAGGTTCCCAAGTACCTTTTGCTTATCTTGCTGGGATACAGAGAGAAAAAAAATAAATCCTCCCACTCATAAACTAACAAACAGATGTTCATACAAATTTTGGTTTTCCATCAATATATTTTATTGAAACTAAAAATTTTATATAAAGTTTCGTATATCTTTGTCCGATTGTACTGGTAGTTAATTTAACTTTACGCGATGCACTTACAGTACTCGTATATCTCATTCAATACAACAGTGCAATCAGTTTGAAAAGACAATATACGAGTATATAACTTTACCCATGACGGGACTAGAAACAACTGACTTTGATTTGACTGCATACATAATGGTACCTTTAGTTTTGTATTTATATACTTTATTGTTTTTAGTGTCACGCTGCATCCCGCATACTGCAGGGTAGACAGTAAGAATATAGAGTTAAGACATTCCGTTCACCATTTTCCGCTGAATTTTGGAAATAATTAACCTATTGCTATCAAACGTACAGTGATTCATTACGTTTTAAATTTCTTCATGATACATCTTATTTACTTTTTCCTGTAAATTATTTGCAATTTAAAATAATATTTTTATATACAAATTTCAATAACCAACAAGCTGCGACTTCGTTACTGCAGTGAAACGGGAGTAACAAAAGTCTGTGACTACAGATACAGTGGTCCAGCGTCTCGATGAAAAGAGGGATTTTAACTCTAGAATTGAAAGTAAGTTATTAAATAATACAAAAATAATTTCTAAAGTGCGTAGAATAAGTCGCAAACTAAGCGAGAACATCTGCTGTATGCTGGTTGTATGGCATTGATTGACGTGATACTTTTCACGAAAAACTGTCCGAAATAAAAAAAATCTATTCGAATTTATAGTTCCTGAGATTAGGGTATTCGACCAAAAAAACTGTTCAGCTTATTTAATATTAGTATAGAAATATTAGAATTCTATACAAAATACTAGTAAATACAACAAATTTAACTTTTCAAATATACAAATGAAGTTTAGCCTGTCACATGGAATTTGTAGATTTTACGACTCCCCATCGGATCGTTAAAGGAAATGTAAAAGAGTTTACTCCTACAACCTCTATCAGCGAAATGTTACGTGTGGGTATTTTTTAAAGTTTTATTTTCACTCTATGTCTTCGTGTGACCTCTTTCTATCATGATATGTATTAGTTGTGAGATACAACGAATCTGGAAATTCTATGAAATCATAGAATTTATTAGAATTTGAAATAAATAAATCAGCTTCACGCAGATGCGACCTCTTCGTAGGATATGCGGAGTCAGCTTAGCTGATCGAATCTGCAATAAAGAGATACACAGAATAACAGGTACTATCGAGGATGTCACTGTGAAAATAAAGAAAAACGTGCTCAGCTGCGGTTTGGGCACGTCGAAAGAATGAGTGATGAAAGAATGGTAAAAAAGATTTATTATAGAAAAGTGAGTAGTAAGAGAAGAAGAGGGAGACCTCGGTTGACCTTCGAAAACACAGTATCAAAGATACTGGAGGAAGGTTACGTAAAAGAATGAGGGCCCCCAAAGGGCATGTATGAGGAGGTTGATGACAGTGGACGACGAGAAAGAGATATGTAGAGATCGTAGCGTTTGTCCTCAGTACTCAGTAGGAAAGTACTCAGCTTCACGCTGTATCCCGCACATAGCAAGGTAGGCAGACAGAACCCAGTGTTGAGACACTCCTTTCCCCACTTTCTACCGAATTCCGGAGGCATTACGTGCTCAGTGGTAGAACTCAACGCCGCCCTTTACCTCGACAACAGAGCGAAGAAAATAGAAATATAAACTTAAATAAATATTTTACTACCTCGAGTGCGGTAGGACCGGACAACCCTGGTGCAGCGCTACGAAGATTTGAAATATTTTATTAATTTTTTTTTTATTTTCGTAAATCTCTTATATTATTACATTTAGGCAAAAAGCCTACAGTCAATCTGTGTCTTCTACTTTCACCCTATATCTTAAAATTTAAAGCATATTACAAGAGTAAATTTAGTTATTAGTGCTCATATGATATATTTTACCCATAGATATTCACAAAACCTTTTCAAATACATCAGTATAGAAGAAAATCTGATTTTTTGTAGTCTGTCAAAGTTACCCCCATCAATGTCGACATTTCATATATATACATAAATGAAGATATTGTAGCTGTTTTATTATTCTTAAAAATTTTTTTATGAGAATTAGATGCAGATTACCAGGTATTGGAATAAAAGTCTAGTTCAATTACTTTAAATAATAGAGGCGTCTGACTGTAAACAGGACAGCTATGGATTCGACTCTTACTCCAAGGAATATATTACTATTATGTCTTTTTATTCTAATTATCGGTAAAAAGACAAAGCGACAAATTGAATTCATAAGGGAACCTTTAGTTATTGAGACTTACAAGTAGCTCTAGGTTCTTTTTCATTGAATAAAATTTAAACATTAAGTTAATAATGTTCCAATTATTATGTATACTATTCCAATTAATATTAAAATGTTTTAAATAATGCAAAATTTTCGAGATATTGCGAGTACACGGAACCCTAAAAATGGGGTTCCGTGTCTCAAAAGATTAACCAAAATTCTTCTTGTCCGTCTTTCAAGACCATTTATCTTAAGATTACGTGGAAGTATCAAACTGATATCAAATATTAACATCTAGCACAGACAAATATTTCGAACTATTGGTCTCAGTCAACGCAATCAAAACATACGAGGATTTATGAATCGATATTCCGTACTATTAGATAACTACTACAAAGAAAATCACGTATCTTATATAGCCCTCCCCCCTTAAATATCAACTGTCTAACTATCTAGGTTCATGAGATACCAACAGCCAGAGAGACAGTCGGACTGGTAGTCTCCCCTACAAACGAAGTACACATTTTATACATAAATAATTAAATTAGTATAAATAATAAGAAACATATTCGTATGTACGAAACTGTTTTAGATACAAATAATTCATTAGTTTCATTCGACGTCAGCAAGTACACATCCAATACGCAAACAGTACAATAACACATTCGTTTGTATTGAGGTAAAAATAGAACATAATCAGCATTTTTTCAATACTATGAATATATTTACGTTATATCAGAAAAACTATTTAGCTTTAAATAGTTCTTCTGATATAACGTAAGTGTTGTGGGTTCGAACCTCACTATAGAGATTCATTATTATGTGATGTGATATTTGCATCTATTCGTTCGGACACGAAGGCTCGTGAGCTCGCCGTTGACTCAACGCAAAAAAATTAAGATTCGATGGAAAGCGGAGAAAAGTATTTCTTAACACTTACTTAGCTGCTATCACATACGTGGGATAAAGCGTGAAAGTGAGCTTTTTTTAATATTACAAATAACATCCTTTCAATTCGTATCGCAACTGCAAATAACTATAAAACATCACATACATCACTATTTTAATCGTATTCGCACTGACCCTATTACTTGCAAATCAATCGCAGACTGAAACTGGCGCGGGAAATGTCTAACGTTCAGATTTATGGGCACTTTTTTATTGAAATAAATGTATTCGTACTGACCCACAATGGAGAGGAGGTATGAGGGAAATATTTCAGTAGAAATTCTATTCAACGAGTTTACTCCAAGTGATGGGCTTATCACATAGGTATATTTTTGTGGTTATATGAAACGTACAGGTATAACGTAATAAAAATAAAAAAAAATATTATTTCTTACTATATATATACAAGTGAATAGGTAGGTATACTAAAACATTTGTCGGGTACAGCAGAATTTGGTTCAGCTGCACGCTGTATCTCGCTATAAGTAGTGTAGGCTGAGATAACCTGGTGATGAAAGACATTCTTTAAGACTTTTCGCCTAATTCAATGCCCATGTATGTCTTCTTACCACAGAGAGTAAATGGAAACAATTCATTCTGAGTGGATATCGAAATCCCGATTGATGCATTTACAATTAAATGTGCCGCTACGCCTGGAAGATTTTAATTTAAAGTTAAAATAATTTGAATTGATTTTGAAATGGAGTTCGGGATAATATTTTACAAGTTTTTTTCCTATCTCACAGGCACGGTGCCACGTAGACCTAGTTGGTGAATCTGGTGCACGCTACGCGTTATCTAAAGATATTCTTCTTGTATACTGTTCGCAGTATACAAACTAAATATTTCATTGTAACGCTTGCTTCATTGTGTTTTAAATCGATTGTAGTTTTTATTTTATAAAATGTATTTTCGTAATCACGATTTTTTTATAGCTTCACGCATAAAGCAAGTTAGGCAGAGGGAATCTAGTGTCAAGACACTCCGTTTCCCAACCACTTCCAAATTGTTGGGACACATTTCATTCAATTACAAATCAATTTGCCGCGATAGCCGACGCTGTAAGGTCGATATTCTTGTCATTTATAATATTTATATCCTGATTCATACATCTTATTAAGGAATCTATTCAAATACTGCCTATAGTATGTCATTTAAATATTTTCTGTTGGTAGTTTAGAAGCTCTTTGAAGTGACTAAAAATCAAAAAGAACTTCTGTAATTACTGTTTAATATTCATGGGATACTGGCTTTTGTGTTCCGTTTTTAATTTGCATTAGATTTACTTACTGATAGTCGTTGAGACTCTATCTACATTTTTTTGACATCAAAGATTTAGTTCAACTTTGGTTTATTTGTAAGTTCTTCCTAACTAATTGTTTCCTGATTTATTCCTTTTTAAACAAACGGCAGTATGCCGTTAAAAAGTAATATTACGATATTTATTTAGAACGTCTATATAAGTATTTTTTTTTTCATTATCTCGCACATATAACGGTAAGCAGAGGGAACCCAATATTACGATACTCCGTTCGCATTAGGATACTTCCGTCCCCTCTTTCCGTTGAATTCTTCAGGCATTGCGTGTTGAGTAGCGGAACTCATTTTTTTCAATGATTAAGGAAGATTGTGGAATAACAAATACATATAAAAATCCAGTCTGTGTTTTCATTGCTTCACGTTAGGCGTTAGTTAACGGCTGTCAGGACAAATAGAGAGGCAGATTATTTATCTAGTCTCTGTTAGTTTTCAATTTCATTCGTATAACAGTCGGTTTAAAAAGTCAATACTTGTTATGAATTAGAAGAAAGGTTGTTTGCACAATTGTTTATATAACGTTAGAGATTGATATAAAAAATATTGAAATTTCAAAGACATATCGGATCATAATTGATAATCAAGATGACACTGTGTCCGTATGCGCTTATAAATTCATCCTTTATAATATCGCTTCTTCCACAATCATTCATAGGTACTTTGGCTAATATAAGCTACGTACATACATTCGATGATTGAAAAGTGCTTATAATAGTTTATTTGAATAAAGAATATTTTGCATTTGAAAATCAAAAGAAAAACAAATTCTCGTGTGAACCATTTTATAATGAGAGCTAATGACGAGAGAAAGCAAGTCCTACCGACTTGCCTTGACTTGTGGATTCTATTGAAATAACTACTTACAATAAAGGACTCTCCTCTTCTGTCTACTCTATCTGACTTACATTAAAACAATAGTTATGGGTTCATAAAAGTCAGAAACAATATTATGTCAGATTTTGTCACCCGGAAATCAATTGTGCTATTTAAAAAAAAGAAAAAAACGAGGATGAAGAAACTATAAATAAATAATTTTCCCTATTGAAGAGCAGTGGAACAACGACTTATACAGTAAAAAAGTAATATAAAGTATTATTATCATGTATTGTTTGTGGGTGCCATGGTATCCGCAACGTATCTTATATAACACAGATTAGATAAATCGTTTCGGGAACAATCGTAGCCCAGTAGAGCCACATTTTATCATAACGACCCCCTTCGGACAATGGGTGAGGTTAGCCTTTGTTTTTTAATTGTTAACATTGCGACCATTTAGAATTAATTTTAGCTAATTACAAATGTAACGACTTTGCTCTTTTTCTATGTATATACGAGTATTATTAATTTTAACTTTGGCTTAATAAAAGTGATTATCCAAGCCACTTTAAATAATTTTATACGAAGTACTTTGTGCTTCGCATGGAAAAAGCCCATATGTATCAAAACTTAACATTTTTTACGTATAAATATTTGTTTGACATATGTTCATACAAAAAAATATATTTCAGAATATATTTTTTTGCTTCATACTTCGTACCGCACATAGCAAGGTAGGCAGAGGTAGCCTGGGAACCTAGTGTTAAGTAGCTCCATTTTCATTTAGACACTTCATGCCGCTTTCACTTCCCGCCGAAACATTCACTACCTACATAAAATAAAACACGTATTTTCAAATCGCCGCTACCTAAATGCGAAGGGTATTTCGCTGAGAGACTCCAGGAGCCGCACTCGCCCACAATGCTCGTGACCGCTGCGTTCCGGACTCTGTGACGTGTATCGGATTTTCTCTTATGACAACGTTTCCTGGGTCAAAGTCGTGCACTAATATAAATGTGTGGGTGTAGTATTAGTTTTAGTATTAAACACATCATCCCTGCCAACCCTATATAGAGGTATGTAGGTTTGGCAGAGGAAGGTTAGTGCTAAAACACTTCGCTTCAAACTTTCCGTGAAATTTGATGGGCATGCCTGCTTATTGAGTGGCGAAACTTAACGCCGCATTTTGTTTCGACAACAGAGCGAAGAAATGAAAACATAAATTTAAACAAATATTTAAAAAAATAAAACAAAAAACTCTCCTATAGATAAAATAAAATAAATATTTTATTTAATCTATTGGAGATCGAATCCACCTGTCACTTTACAGTTACACTTGTGCCACAATCGTTAATATCCGTTTTTATTCATTATTCTCTTTTGATGAAGAAGATACACGCGTCGAAAACTACAAAGTAAGTAAACATTTAATAACATATAATACGAACTTATAAAGGGTAGGGACTGTTGGGAAGTTGCTGAACTGGAGTCTTCGACGTCGGGTAAGTTGGTATATGAAGAAAGTAGCATGAATAATGAAATAGTTGTGTCCATCTTTAGGTTTCCCTTTCGGGCTTTCGCCGTACAAACTTATATTATTTTTCGATGGGTCGCTTATGTTATGTATTAAATTGATTTTTACACGTTTTCCGCTTTTTGTATATTTCAGAATATTGAGGCTGTCGCATTTACAGTCGCATGCTAGTCTCCTGTGTCGCGATATCCCTCAAGGGATGCGAATAACTACGGATACTTGAAAGTCAGCTTGTCAGTAGGTTTTAAAGTTGATGTATTTTTATACACACACACATACATACTCTCTAGGATAAGGATTACGATTTCTGTCGTCAGCCAGCAGGGTAAATTGTAAGTGAAAACGGTCTGAACGAAACTGGATACAAAGTGCGACCGGCTTTTATATCTCACCCGTTTATCACAAAGAATTTTATTCTTCCTCTCACGATCATTTTCTTAATGCTATGAGGAAGCTATAAATTTTCAGTTTCGCTGACACAAGAAGTGGGTACATACGAAATGTTTCAATTTTGTATACTTGTTTTAAATTTTTCTGGACAAAGGTACTATATTTATTTCGAGTGACACATAATATAGATATTTTTGTTTTTATAAAGTCACAGCTGCAAACAAAACATATAAATGGTTTTTTCAGCTTCATGATATATCACGCCTGTAGTAAGGTTGTCAGAGGGAACCTAGTTTTATCACAGTTCGTTCTCTATTTTCCGCCGTTTCGATTCCCACTTGAGGGAATCGAAACCACAATCGTTGCACTACAACACACGCCTGTGCCCCTGCGCAATAATGTCCATCTTTATCTTAATTAGTAACAATTTATTTTTAACAGATAATGCAAACTTTAGGGTCTTATATTTGTAAATGTGGGATATTATCCAAGATAGACGTTCGTAGTTTGAAACAAAATCATATTGTATATACATTGAAACCACAGCCTTTGTCTTATAAACCTATGCCAGTTAGCAATTCATTACAATACATATATAAATATTATAAATAATAAGTTTTTCTTGAAAACGCTAATTGTAGGAACTACGGGTTCGAATTTCTTTTTGTTTAATACATTTATAGAGTCAGATTATAACTTGTAAAACATTTATACACGTTAATCGGTCCTATATAACACACTGTAGTCATAGCAACCTTGGAAATTTCAATGTCTCAACTTTTAGTTATTTCCATTTGGGTGAAGCCAGACGTAAAAGCTAGTTCTTACCTATATAGAAAGAAGATTAATCGAATCTAACATGTTAACAACTTAATTGTAGTGAGAAATTACTTCACGAGATTAATTAAACAACAAGTTTTTCTAAAAGGCCAGTAGCTACACGCAAACAAATAAAACCATCCATTTGGTGACACAGCTGACCCAGTCACGTATCTGTTGTCTCTCTAAGGTAAGACTTACGTGCCCACTAGAAATATTTCCCTTTGTTCTGATATATTATTTTCTTCTTTGAAGACTTGATGGAAGATCTCATAAAATGTGTTATTAAATATTTGATATTTTTTAATAAGAAACTCTTTAATTTTACCCTGTATCCTGCGCATAAAATCGATAGGCAGAAAAAACTTTAAAAATCTAGTAATATGACACTTCGTTGCCATTGAGACAGTTTCGTTCCCCACCTTTCGCCGAATTCTGGAGTCATTGCCTGTTAAGTTTCATGTTTAAAATTTTCATTTGAAAATATTAAATATTTAATTTTTGCGAATGGAATTCACCACAACCCATCATGTCTACAAGCGTATGCCCCTACCCTTGGCCTCAAGAACATTTTTTGAATTAATAAGAAACGATGTTCAAAAGATCTTTTTCTCATAAATGTATCCTTAAAAACTCGTAATTGAATAGAGTTTAGGAAACCTTACGCTTTAAGTGGAGCTTAAACGAGACGATGCGTTTAACCGTTAATTTAAGCAATTTTACTCAAAGAGAATATGGAGACTAATGTTCAAAATTGCTTTTAAATTCTTATCAAAATATATTAAATATTTTTTATTAAAAAATATCAAAAAGAAAGAATTATAATCATGAAAGAATTTGTAGACTGAACGATTCGGTTGAATTAAAATAGCTACTAAACAAAACTAACTTATGTAACAAAATGAATATTTAGACAAATAAAATGGATATTCATTGTTTGTTAATAAAACTTCGAAAATATATTGTTATTTTTTTACATTTCAAGACATTTATATAAATGTCTATGTATTCGAAACGTTAAGTACGTACTTATTTACTACTTACTTGAAGAAGAAACATACGGGTACCATTGTAGTATTTCTTAGTCTATGATTACATTTCTTGTACTGCAGACGTTTGCTGACACACACATGATATAACAAATAAGCTGAAGCCCGCAGTTGTTATTTACCACAATACACTTACGTGTCTTTGTAAGAGATATGGTATAAAGTTTCGTTTATTTTAAGAAATATTATTATAGTAAAATCGATTGATTTATTTCGGTCCAGTAATTAGATAGATATATGTATATATATTAGAAGACGGAGAGTCTTAAATTTAATTAATAAGTGATTACACATATTGAGGGAAAATCATAATCATGATAAGATTTACATGTAAAATAGTTTAATATATTTATCATTCTTATTTTTTTTATATTTTCATTTCTTCGCTCTGGCATCGAGGCAAAGCGCGGCGTTGAGTTCTGCCACTCAACACGAAAGCGAGGCGGAAAGTGGGGAACGGAGTGTCTTAACACCACCTCTGCCTACCCTGCTGTGTGCGGGATACGGTGTGAAGCTGGAAATAATAAAATACTTATATTATTTTATTTTACATTTTTTTTTAAATTCACACTCACGAATGTAGCAGGGTAGGCTGAGGAAACCTGAGAATCTAGTATTACGTTAACAGAGTCTCTGAGCCTATTCCGTTCCCCATTATCCGCCTAATTCTGAAGACTTTTATTTCCTCGAAGACGAATCGAACCCACAACCAGTCACGCTTACAGTTACACGCTTGTGCCCCTGCGCCACTACTAGCTTTATGATCACGGAAATATATACAAATAATATTTTTTAAGAAATGCTGACACGAACTTTAAGAAAATTCTTCCATTCACAATTAGAAAGCATGAGCATGGGTATGAACCCAGAAGAACCCATGTAGAATCTTGCCACCAACTCGATACATCTACTTATTCCAGGATTACACAACGATTCAAAAGATTCATATATTTGAACCCTTATTTAATTTCACCGATTGCTTTCTCCAGTGTTCTATCAAACGTACTCGTTCAGTACAGGCTTAATGCGAACAATGCATCGTTCAACTCGACAAAGCTCTTTATATAGGTTTATTTATTTCAGAGTATTCAACGTTTAAATTAATGTTGTGTCGAATTTTTATTTAGAAGTTTAAACTAAAATTTTCAATAGAAATTGGCATTAGAAAAGCCTTTTATGATATGGATATTTTTGTTTATTACTTGTTCGTGAGTTCTCTATTTTAGGTTATATACATATTACAAAAGTCTTCTATTACTGAGTGATATACAGACGATGAACTAAAGGAACTGCGCAGCATAGGGACCTTTGGGAGAGTAAAGGAGCAGGTAACTTTTTAAAATATATTTCGTTTCCTCGAGTAGGAATGGAGCCCACAATCTAAGAGTCGCTCGCTTGTTCCTCACTGACGAGACGATTTATAGTCCAAACAATCGAAACAAAGTGATCTAGTATAATTTTTTATAATGGATCATCAGTAGCCTTTATAAATAAATATACTTAATCTTTTAAATATAATAAGTTCTTTGATTATGACACATATTAAATGACACTATTTTAACCGGAACACTTTGCAGTAGTCCGTGGTCATGGGGAGGTTGGGGAGTCTTTAATGTATTTTTGTTGCATTCCTGTATAATAAATTTTATTTATTCAAAGGCAGATAAACCTAAAAATGAGGGTAGTATAAGAAAATATTTTTACTTTAGATACACCTATTTCACGTAATATTTCAAATATAAATACTGTTTAATTGAACGAATACGTACATATATTATATTTTCTAGTACATCAATCTATTTTGAGAGGCATTGTAGACCATATAAATAATATAACTAACATTTCGTTTGATATGAACGCAACGCGTCTGTCTCACGTAAGCCCTTCAACCACCACAGCTGGAACACGACTACGCCGTAACGGCTAACGATACAAAATTAAAGCGGTGTTCATTTAGCTACCTTTAATATTATACTAATTTCGTGTTTATCTTTAGGTAATTATTCTTATGGTTAATGGTTATTCGGCTTCACGCTAGATCCCGTACGAGGCAGAGTGGTTAGGGGAACCTAATGTTCCCCAGGTTCCCAGTTTCCACACAATTTCCGAAATTTTTCTTGTCTGGTTAGGAGTGCGCGGAAAATGAAAATAATTAATTCCCACAAGTGGTAATCAAACTCATCGCGTTTATGTTACTGCACCACAGCGGCCTCCAGAATATTATACTTAAGAGAATATATCTACAACTGTGCTGGGTTTATCTAAGGAGTTATCAGAACTATAATAGATATTCCGCTATCAAGTAGGTGGTGTAGTTGGTATGCAAATATTGTAATGTAAGTTAGCAAGTGAAATCGGTTCAGGTGACGAGCAGTTCTACTATGATGTTTTTTTTAGTTTCACATGGTCTTTTCATGGCCCTGCAAATATCGGGTAGGTAAGGGGAACCGGGGAACCTAGTGTTCAGACACTTAGTTTTCCTTCAGGACATTCCTATTCTCCACTTTCCGCCGAAAGTCAACTCCGCGATTTCCCTTGTTACCAGAGCGAAAATGAAAATATGAAGTATTTCATTCCCCTGGGTGGAAATCGAACCCATATCCATCGAGCTGACATTCTGCCTACCTCGGTAAAATGTTAGATGAAGAGAACAAAAATAAAATGATTTATTAGATAAGTATTATATTAAATACAATGGATATTGAACTGAAATGAAATGGTTAATCCATTTCAATAGATTGTTCTCAGCAAATTCAGTCCAATTTCCAAGTAAATCATTCATATGAATTGTTGTTACTAAATAACAAACATCGTGGCCTCTCTATGTAGTATTATTATATCATTTTACTATATACTATTTCAATGAAACATGAATACGATGTAAACTGTAAAAAGGTCAATAAAATCAAACCTTGGACGGGATACGGGAAACTACTAAAATTATATATATTTTTCAAGATAATGGAGTATGCGGATATTGTTAGAGTGTATTTTGATGATATATAACATTTTGTTATGCTTTTTTTTAGCTTTACACTGTATCCTGCAAAGAGCAGGACAGGAAACTTGAAAACCTGGCAGGTTTGTTATATGTCTATAGCTATTATTTCAAGATTTCAATAACGAAGATTTGTTTTCTTAATGTACGTAACTGATGACTTAGGCTTCATACCAGATATGTGTATATAACGTTATGTAAAATAATCAATAATAATATATTTCAGTGGGCAGAAGAGTAGAGGAACAATCAGTAAGTTCTAATAATGCTACATCGTGAAATGCGGAAGAAGTGTTGAAATGATTTTTTTTACATTAATATTATATATTAAGCGGGATATATCGTATCCCGCATATTCGCTTACGTGAACCTGCCTGTTTTTCTTTCCTTAAGGAATTTCGGAAAATCCTGTCTTAATACTTTTTTCCTATGTACTTTTATATATACTCATAGATTACCTTTTCTCAATATGTATCCCTAGAAAAAAAAATTATTTATATTTTACTAACAATAAACAATCAATACTACATTTCCTATAGTGAAAGTAAACTATACGTACAATAGTTAAGAATTTTGAATTCCCTCGCCCTCACGAACTAATCTCGTAACACCGGCCAATCCACGGTAGAATCCGTTTCAATTCCCGAGAACGACCTCTCGGCCGCTCGTACACTACAGTTGCAACACTTCGAACAAACGAAAACCTATTTCACTTAATATTTGTATACAAACGTTGTATTGGTATTGAATTTTAAATTTTATAACATTTTTAAAATGGTGCAACCCTCGACGTTATTAGTTTTTAAGTGTGCTTAGTGGTTTTGGTTTTGCTAGGAGTATTTTGTTACAATGGGGATATTGTATAATATTATAGCTTAATATAAAAATGATACCGTATAAAGTAAACTTTGTAATTAAGATCACAGATCACAGAAAGTATGAAACGCGATTTATTGTGGAAACACTCGAGGAAATTAAACATTTAATATTTAAATTATTTCACTCTTATTTCGACGCAAAGTGCCGCCACCCAACACGGAAATGTCTTAACGCAACATCACAACACAGTTTCACGCTTTATCCCTATCGGGGTAGTCAGAGATGACGGAGCGCCAAACGCTACGGTCTCTATATACCTCTTTCGCCTCGTCCACTATCATCAACCTTTTCATACATAGCCTCCAGGGGATCCTCACGCTGTTTATGTGGCCTTCCAGTATCTTTGATACCGTGTTTTCGAAGGTCAACCGAGGTTTCCCTCTAGGTCTCTTGCCACTTTTCCAACAAAGATCTTTTTGCCATTCTTTCGTCACTCGTTCGCCGTGCCCAAACCAGCTGAGAACATTCGTTTTCATTCTCACCATGACATCGTCGCCAGTACCTGCCATTCTGTACTCATATCTATCAAAGAGATCCGTTCCTGACACTTAAGTCCCAGTATTAAGAATAGATGAATATCTCTTGTGTCTCTGCTATGTTCGGGATACACTGTGAAGTTAAAAAAAAGCTACGAGGAGAATTAATTAAACCTATAACTATCAAATCAAACGTTAGCGATTCATTTCCTAGCAAATTCCTCCACATTACGTATTTACTTGCCTACTTATTTACTAGTTTTAATCAGACACTTAGGATTATTTTGTCTAGGTGGTAAAAATTTGTGAGGATTTTTATGTCTTTTATGTGCGTCCTGTGGTGAATTGAAAATGCTAAAGCAGGTCCAAAATTTTCAAACTACATGAGACACTCAGACGCAAGTTGTTCACACAGCAGCTGATACGTCATCAATTATCGTGTCATAATAAATTCTTTAGTGTTTATAACATATACACTAAAGAATTCGGTCCGTGTGATCCCGGCCTAGAATTGGATCACCCTGGTACTGATGGTGTCGTAAGAGGCGACTAAAGTACGTGTGGTAGAGTCATGTCGCCAGCAATGGTAACACGCATGGGCAGACTCGACCGGTCCTTTACCACCCCTGGCATTTAATACCGGCGTTAAGTAGTGGCTTTATGCCGCTGCGTTTCGCATTAGGTAATGCTGGGCTGTCCCCTACGCTGTTTCTTCTACATATCAATGACATGTTAGAGGATTCAAGCATTCATTGCTATGCGGATGATAGCACGGTGGACGCTGTTTACTCCGGCTGTGCAAGACTTTCTCGGGAAAACGCCGAACAGTGCCGAAATAAACTTGTGTCTTCTGTTGAGACATCCCTCGAGAATGTCTCTTCATGGGGTGAAAGGAACTTGGTTCAATGTAACTCCCTGACGACACAAGTTAGCGCGTTAACCACTAAAAAAACCCCTTTTATCGTATCGCCAGTCTTTCAGAACACCCCTCTTATAGCCGCGCCCAGTATCAGCATATTGGGCCTTAATATTTCGAGTGACTGCCAGTATCGCGATCACCTGGAAAGCAAGGCCAAGTTGGCCT